>JAHWFP010251287.1:49693-100420 GCA_023313725.1 Lithobius niger
GTGGTGAAATAGTTACGACACGACCCCAAATACCGAATTTCGTTGGTCTATGTCAATTCTGGGCGAGACTATAGGAGTTCAAAGTTTGACGTTTAACGTGGAAGTTCATGCTGAGGCTTACATAAGGACCGCTACCGCGGTCCTTCCTTGATATTGAAAAATAAAAACGAGCTCGTTTGATGTTTACGGTAAAGTTTAACTGACCCGAAGTCGAAACAGCAAAGGAACACAAATAAACTTTCTTGTAAGGTATCACATACCGCAGTGCTCCTGTACTGTTTAGTCCACGTGAAACCTTACTGCTGTATCAACATGTTTTTACAGTTTTTACTTTAGAACACGATATGTCTGATTGGGTCATTCAACTTGGCTAACGGACATCGCTGAAAAATCGTTAAAAAATATACTTTTAGTGTGCTTAGTACTGTACTAACAGTAACAGACCTATAGATTAAGTAATTCAGGGTTCGTGCGACTCCTTGAAATCCTGAAAATACCGATGAAAATAAAAATGAAATAGCCAACCAGTCCTGAAGTTTTGAATATGAAATCTTAAAAACTGGTGTATGTATCAATAGGATGAAAGGAAAGGACACAACCGCACTAGAATGATGATGAAATTTTTAGCCCTGAAATTGGGCGAGTGTGCAGCCTATATTGTACACTATATTATTCTTACAACAATTTTGAAAATTTGGATATGGTTTTGATTTCATATACGTGTCTAATGGTTGAATACAGCAGTAAGGTTTCACGTGGACTAAACAGTACAGGAACACTGCGGTATGTGAAACCTTACATGAACGTTTATTTCTGTTCATTTGCTGTTTTGACTTCGGATGAGTTAAACTTTACTGTAAACAGCAAACGAACTGTTTTTGTTTTCTAATTCGTGATTCTTTGACATACCACGCTCGTTGTCTGCACTCGCTGCAAAAGGCACTGAATTTCGCTCGCTTCGCACGCTCATTCAGTGCAAGTCTTTCTTTTAAAAGTTGGTTTATCCGCAGCTATCTAAGGGCGGTTTGTCCATATTTGTAATATAGGACGGCAAGTCAAATGGGCAACGGGCACTTTATCTTTAACACGGGAGAAAAATATGAAATCATTATATAAATCGATTCGTAATAAGGATAATGCTTCCGCTTCACGCGCGGGTAAATTGTTGGCTCACCAGCATTGTTAGCTTTTGCTTACGCTTTCCGTCTGGCGTTAGCTGATTGACATCGTTGCACAGAAACAATGTTTAAAACAATGTACAACAATAAAACGGATCGTTCAGGGCTCCTTAACTCCGGAACGGAGCGACCAATTGAAATTTCGATTTCTATAAAGGGCACGTATCTCCGGAAGTATATCTCATATATCTCAGCTTTCTACGACAAATGATTTACTCTATAGAAACCATTGTATAAACGTGTGCAAAGAAGTCCACCACCATCGCTATCACATAAGCCAAAAATGAAACTCATGTTTCCAGCTTAAGTTCAGATCTCCTAAGTGACAAGTCGGAAATTGATAAAAGTTAGTATACGTGCTCACCAAGCCCATCAAAGCTTGTACACTAAATTTGAGACGAAAATATGAAAAGGCGTTGGAGAAATTAAGCATAGAAATTTCGGCTTTAACATGGGAGACGGAAGTCAGATCTTACAGTAATTCGAACAGTAAACAGCAAAAGGAAAAAAAATTAAAATCGCTAAACAAAAGTGTTGTACAATGTACAGCATAACCTAAGGGAGAGAATAAATAGGATATTAAATACTAAAGGTATGTGACATTCACCAAGACAGGGATGCGCATGATGAGACAAACTGAAGAGGCTTATTTATTAGGTAAAAATTACAATCTTATCAATATTATAAAGGAAAAAGGGTACATTTATCAAAATTAAGGAAATTAAATTAATGGTGTGAAGAGAAGCAAGTAACAACTACACGAAAAATTAATTATAACAAAGCATCAAATACGCAATCACGAATACCACTAAAAATAACATCGGAGTTAGTAACGCTGACCATCAATACTAATCTAACCTCTCAACCAACAACCAATCATAAACAATAAATAATCTCAAGACTCAACACACAGTTCAAAGTTTACGTAAGTTTTGGTTGTAAAAATTGACAGAGTTCAAGAAGTTGCAGGTCTTTCCCACAATTAGCTTCTTATGAAAACTTCACATAAACACACGCTACGCGATAAACAAAATGCTGTCCCCTTGTCGTTATGAATAATAAACTACTGTCGACAACGACGCCCATCACACGATTCTCGCTGTAGAAAATAAACCGGTTTTTTGAATTTTAACGACACACGGTTCGTTAGTCAACATTTCGAGCAATTAATAAAGTTCGATTTTCAATGACGCGCACGTAACCCGGAGGTCACGGTCGACACCAGATTCACAAACAGCTTCATAAATTTAGCAAGTTCATTTTAGCTAAGAAATCTCTTGATTAATAGTGGCTGAGAATTCTTCAGTTTGTGGTAACCAGCAATTGGAAGCGAAACGGCAAACATCCAACTTTATGTCTGCCATCACAGCGACCCAACAACCATCTTACATGGTTGCAAAACGTCTCAAATCAGGCTTAGTGATGATACAGATGACGCGTAGTGGCAAGGACCATCCGCTGGTGATGTCATCCCTTGCGCCTGACTTTAAATCTCGTTCAAGAGTGGCTACCAGCTGAGTCCGTTTGCATCCAGTTCCGAACTCTTTTTCACTCTGCTTGCTGTCATGGCTCTTACGTTGGACGTGTAACAATATTCAAGATCAGGAAGATAATTTACATATTAATATGATAATAATATTAACAATCCAAGATCGTTCGCTTCGCTCACTCCATTGTCGTCGATCCATGTTTCGATGTACTGATTATATCGACGCAAACTAATTGCAATTGTTACTCAAAGTTCATTCATCACATTCCTCAGCACGTCTGTATATCACCTACATTACTCAAAACGTACTATTTATTTGTTTGCACGTTTGTATGGCTTCCCCTCCAGAAGTAATCCCTACGAAGGTGAGAGATAAAAAAATTGACAGAGCACAGCGAAACGCTCATTGGAAAGGTTTAGTTTACGTAGAATTCGCTCGCTTTGCTCGCTCAATCTCCGCTCCTCCGTGCTGCAGAAACATTAATGTTTGACACCTTTTTAAAAACAGCTGTATCGTTTTGATTTTTCCATGCAATACAAAATCAATTTTAAGATCTAACTGTAGTGAGTTGCAAAATACGTAATCCTTTTAAGTTATTTATTGCGTGCATCCTTTTCCAGATCATCTTAGTACATAACTAATATTTTCATGACGGTTTGCTTGTCACTTTGTATGAACAGACTGTGACGTCATGAACGAACCCATAAGGGTTAAATAATACTTTTGACGTTATTTTTGCAGCATTTTTCGCGTATTTAAGGGTCATAATATCAAGTTAGAGCGAAGAAAATAGACATAACCGAAGCGTTATTTATTTATCGTTCGTTTGGTCCTACTCCCATCTTTGTAGGAATTCCCATCACGCACGCATGCACATCATACGTCTTTAATGATGAAGATAATTTTAATGAGCAAAGATAAGTAAAATTATGATTATTAATAAAAACAAGTATTGAAGCACGTTGTTTTGAAGAATCATAAAACTCGTGGACAGTGAAGGCCAACCGAGATGCAAATACGGCTTCGTATCACCTCAA
Source organism: Lithobius niger (assembly GCA_023313725.1). Taxonomy (NCBI): domain Eukaryota; kingdom Metazoa; phylum Arthropoda; class Chilopoda; order Lithobiomorpha; family Lithobiidae; genus Lithobius; species Lithobius niger. The sequence continues at coordinate 53,399 of JAHWFP010251287.1, forward strand.
ATGCGGGCAGAGTCACTAGTCACTTAATGAAACCGCGTAATCAGACTGTTTAGAACTAAAAGCGTGACACCTAACCTTTTCTTCCCTTCCCCTCGCTTCTCTTCTTCCATCTTCTTCCCCCTCCTCCTGTTCCCCTCTCTTTATCCCATCTTCTCTCCTTCACTTCCTTGCCACAACTTTCCCATGTTTGTTCAACGGAATGATGTTAATGGGAATTTTCTGCCGAGATTTTGAAGTGCTAGCAGGACTCCTCTCTTCACCCTCCTCTACTCCCCTCCCCACCCCTGGCACAATTTTCTTTATGTTTGTTCAATGCGGCAATGTTAATGAAACTTTTCTGCCGATATTTTAAATGTAATTAATGTAATTAATGTAATTTCCCACTCTTCTCCCTCATCTTCCCTTCCCCTCTTCTTCCACGTGTTCTCCTTTTCTCCGTTTTACCTCCCTTGCCACATCCCTTCCAAGTTTGTTCAAGAGGAAAATGTTTCAAGGGGGAAAGGGAGAAGACATTTCCGCCGAGTTTTGTCGCAGACACAGAAACGACGCATACTTGTGATCTACTGAATGCTAAAAACCCCTAAAACTGAGAAAGTCAGCATGAAGTATGCAAGCAAGCCTCTGCTGTCTCTGCAAGACAGCATCTCAAAAATAAATTCGCTACTCCATCATATAAGGCTTCTAATTTCAAGACCGAATAAGGCTTCGAAATCAACAGCCTATCGTCGTTTTGTTTAAATAGTCCGGGGGATATATCCCATAATTAGATGAAATTGTGCATTTTACCATAAAATCATGAAACTTGGCAGGATTGTAGTTTACATCAAATTAGGACTGTTAAGCATTGTAGGCATTCCCCTGAATTGCTACGAGCCGCCATATTGGAAAATGGCGGCCAAATAGTCTAAAATTGTGCATTTTCATCATACAAACATCAAACTTGTCAGGAATGTTGTTTATATAAAATTAAGAATTTTCAAAAGTTATAGGCATTCTCCTGCATTGCTATGAGACGTCATTTTGGAAAATGGCAGCCAATAATCTAAAATTGTGCAGTTTCATCATAAAAGCATGAAACTTGACAGAAATGTTGTTTACTTAAAATTAAGAATTTTAAGCAATGAAGGCATTCTCCTGAATTACTATGAGCCGCCGTACTGGAAATGGGCAGCCAAAATGGCAGTCAAATTAAGTTTTTTCTCATAACTCCTGAACTAATCAACGGATTTAACTTTTCTTGTTTTCTTCGTGTTGTTCGTAATTCATTTTTTTTTTACCGAAAAACTGAAATAACTTTTCATGCGACCAACCATTTTATCTGAAAATCTTACTTGTAACTATTGTTACACGGAATTCAGTGAGTTATACAGTCTGAATATTTTTTATTATACGATTTGCTTACTTATGGCTTAATAGGCCCTTGAATTTGTGATTTTACTTTGAAGTAATTAGTTCAAAGATGAAACCAACGGCATTCGCCCTTTTAAGCAAATTATAAATAACATATCAAGATTAGATTAAAATATGATTAATGTAAACACGCCATTTGCCCGAATTCGATACTTTCAGTGTTATTTATTGAAACACTGAATTCCCTTTCACAGTTAGCAAAATTATACACTCTTCCTTTATTGTTCTTATTGAAATATCCTTTACAATGATACCAAACATAACTGGAAGTAACTACCGGAAGTGATACTTATGTATTAGTGAAAAGACGCCATTTTCTTTTCAAAATGGCATTTGAATATGACACTTTGAATTCCTTTTCACAGTTAACGAAATTAGATCTCCTGCCTTTATTGTTCCTCTTAAAATTTCCTTTCCAATGATATACTAAACTCAACCGGCAGTAAGTACTGGAAGTGGTATGAATGAATCATTAATAATGCACTGTATATGCCGTAATGTAAATAATAGGTTTTTTATAGTTCCCAAAATTGAAGGAATTGTTCACTTTTTGTGAAAAGTTTTAAGTTTGGTATGGATGCACATGAAGGGTAATTGGAAAAAAAGCTAGCCTATATCATAGCAAGTTCAGCCCCTCCCCCGAAGGGGTGGGGGAGGGGGTGACTTACGCTCCCCAAAACTGTTTTCTGGCTGTAACCCCTAAACTGTCAACAAATCAAAAGCATAAAGTGAAGCAAAGACGTTCAGCACACAATTTTGGACGTGAAAGAGATTACACATCTTTTACGTAAGAGCAATCCTTGAACCACACAATCGTATTTAAAGTATTATCACCCTTAATTTACACGGACGCCCCTTTTTAAAAAAAAATTGGTTGTTATAGTGATTTTCGTGTTCGAAGTGCTCTTGCGAGCCCTTAAATAGCTCGAAATTGACGTGCTTCGAATTTTATGAAAGGGTGGAATGTATTTTTTTTATCAATCCTAACCGAATGTTTTTACATTGGGTAGGGACCGTCCTACACTGAAAGGCGAAGAGGTAACGGCATAGCGGCGAAAGCGTATGGTGATTTTAGAATTCAAAGTGGTCTTGCGAGCCTTCTAATAACCCGAAATGGACACGCTTAGGATTTTCTGAAAAGTGGGGATCTATTCTTTCCATCAATACTAACCGGAATTGTTTAACTTAGAGACCGTTCTACACCCATTAAAGGTTAAGAGGTAAAGGCATAGCAGTGAAAGCGTATGTTGATTTTCGAATTCAAAGTAGTCTTGCAAGCCCGAAATCAACATGCTTAGAATTTTCTGAAAGGTGGGGATGTATTCTTTCCATTGGTCCTAACCGAAATTATTTAACTTAGTTAGGAATTGTCCTACACTCATTCAAAGGTGAAGAGGTAATGGCGAAGCGGAAAAAGCGAATGGTGATTTTCGAATTCAAAGTGCCCTTGTAAGCCTTCCAATAGCCCGAAATTGACATGGTTAGGAATTTCGGAAAGGTGGCCATCTATTCTTTCCCTCAATCTTAGCCGAAAATTGTTTCTCTCAGATAGGAACCGTCCTACACCCGTTCAAATGTGTAGCTGTTGCAGGGAGTTTGACAGGGCGGTTTATGTTGATGTGGTGAGCAAACGATGGTGAAAGGTTGATGAAAGGTTTAAAGTTATTTAGAGCAGATTCATTGCTTATATATATTTTAATGGTCAGTAATTTAGATGTTGCACTCGGCTGCCACGACACAAATCCCTGCTTTAAACTAATGTGATGTGGGTGAATAGTGGTGAATTGTTTGGGGCATGATGTTACTTAAGTGGGGACAATTGGGGGAAATTGGGGAATAATTTTCTAGTGGATGATCGAAAATAAACAACTTACGATGGCTGCAGTCAGATTGGAATGAAAGAGGGGTCGGAACTGCATTGTTGCCAAACAGATAATCTATTACAATTGTCGGCTAGGCAATTCACGAGTTTACATTGTTGTTACAACGGAATTGGAATACATATTGTTACAAGATAATACATTGACAACTGTAGAATGTTTGGAAAGGAGGCAGATTGAGAGATAGGTCTCACTTGTAAGGCCAATTGTGGTGCAGTTGCAATTAGCAACAGCACGAGAGCGTCTAACATTGACGAACCTACCGGCGAAAGCTGAAACCAATCTCTACAAAATGCCCCCACCTCCCAAGAGAAATTTGAGGTGGCTTCGTACACTTCTTTAGTTTTGGACTTGACCTTAAACGAGAACAGAAATTAGAAAAAGTTTCATACACTTTATACACTTTACACTTTCAGCCGCAATATGAGGAACGAAGGTTACATATAAAACTACAGCTTATCAGACGATCGCCCATGAACAAAGGTGCTGAACGTGTGAAACAGAACACTTATTAGTAAACTTAAAAAAAGTTTCGTTCCACCTAGGTTTCGGCATTTTTTTTTATTGGTACGGCTGAAGAACCGCTCCAAGCCTAGGGTTTCTAATAAACATATAGGACAGCGTTTATATAGTGAATTCTAACAGTTGGTAAGGACAGGTTTCACGAGTGTTTTTTATTTAAATAGTGACTATGGGAGCTTCCATTACGCCCCCAGCACACACAAGTCACGGCCTACAATAACAACTAAAATGTTGCACAAGTGGCCGACCAATGTGGCCATACTGCTGAATCCAAACGCGTCGACTAAATACTCAAGAAAAGTATTCATAAATTAGAATCTCAACGGATCCTAAACAAATATGTCCATAATGTGACGTTAGAGCATCAATATTGTTCATGCAACGGTCTTGGGGTTGTACCCAAAGCAGCAATTATTTAAATGCCAATAAAACAAAATTATAGGCACTAGAATAAGTCAAGCATTAATAATTGCCTTAAAAAAGTAAGATGCGAACATGAATTTACTTTTAAACACAAGATAATAATTAATTAATTTCTTTTAAATACAATTACAATTTGTAATCCTCGAAGCTTTTTTCAAAGCTTGTATGAGATATAATACATCATATTCATTATTCACCATAATAATAATAATAATAATAATAATAATAATAATAATATCTTTTTAAGATATTAAACACAAAACGGAGAAATATTGATACAGTTGCGCGACACATTCAACAATTTTCCCACTATAAAACCAATGTGTGATCCAGATAGCAAGATCAGTGGTAATATGCCTTCGAACGATATGACGTAACAAACAAGCGTGACTCAATAAACGGTTTGAATAATTGCACGTATTCATCGATAGCTAATGACCGCCCATCTCGATTATTGCGCATATCATATAAGTGTCTGTCTTTTATTTTTGGAGAAGAAAGGTCGAATAGCAGAAATCCAAACTTAGTGCCCGAAAATCGAGCACCGATTGCTCGACAAATCAGTAATTACTGAAGTGTTCAAGACATTAAATGTCCACGATATTGTTCCTAAGTAGCTTAAGAGCCAATAAGGATTTAAATTATTAATTGTATATGGCAATATTTTCTGTAGGATCGATTTTAAAAGTTGTGGTACCAATTCATGTGAATAGCCAAAATGGCGTGGTGCAGCAATGATCAATGGCCAAGACGAAGTTCCACTGTTGTGTACCACATCCGGAAAAAGAAACGGTGCATTATTCATAAGTGTTCATGCACCCAATAACCAAAATATTTTTAACGAGTTTTGAATTGACGTAACAAATATTGTAAGAGGCTTGCATATTGCTCTAACGTATTTATCGTAAAAAAAAAGGAAATCCGTAGCCTTGGCTAAAAAAAAGTCAGAAACCTAATAGCATAAGAATATTATCATTGGGTCGTGATCCAAAATCACTAAAGGCATTAATAGTAATCGTAAAAAGAAAAATTAACACAAGTTGCCGGTAAGTAAGATGTGACACGTCCAAAATTATTATACTTAAAAATTGCAATGTTTCTTTCGTAAATATTTTTCGTGGCAAGTTAGATGCTTTCGATTATAACGGAAGTTTTGAAAAATTGATTATGTACATATAATAATCAAAATCACGCGACCACGAAAAATTTATTAAAGGAAAAATTATTGTCCAGAAATTAATAACATTGACGGAATATTTTTATTAAAATTAATAAATGCTGTCGTAATAATTATTAGGTTTGGTTTAAAAGAAATATTAACATGAACGCTAAAGTTAATTGGTGCAGCGGCTTGTTTCATTTTCAAAGTAGCATTGTAATGCTCATATTTATATTCTTATCTAAGCCAAACAATTTCGGTTAGGATTGAAGGAAAGAAAATAATCCATACCTTTCAGAAAATCCTAAGCATGTCCTTTTCGGGCTATTAGAGGGCTCGCAAGAGCACTTTGAATTCGAAAATCATCAAATGCTTACGCTGCTTACGCCATTACTGCTTCACCTTTAAATGGGTGTAGGACGGTCGGTCTAAGTTAAACAATTTCGGTTAGGATTGATGGAAAGAATAGATCGCCACCTTTCAGAAATAATTAAACATTTCCATTTCGGGCTGTTTTTCAGTGTTATGAAAAATAAGTAATTTGGGCGCCATTTTCCTATATGGCGGCTCATAGCGATTGAGGAGAATGTCTACAATGCTTAAATTCTTAATAATTCTAAGTAAACAACATTCCTGCCAAGTTTAACGTTTATGATAAAAATGCGTAATTTTAGAGTATTGGGCCGCCATTTTCCAATATGGTGGCTCATAGTAATTTAGGAGAATGCCTACAATACGTAAAATTCTTAATTTGATCTAAACAACATTCCTGCAAAGTTTCATGCTTTTATGATAAAAATGCACAATTTTAGGTATATCCTCCGTACTAAAAGTTGTAAGCTTTTAGTTGAATCACGGATTCTAATTTTTTTCACTCTTCAACGAAAGTCCAAAAGTCAAAACGTAAAAGTCCCCGACAATGCCACAGCCACGCGACCAGACAGACAGGTAGCAAGGAGTTGCCACGTACAGAGCTGTTGCAGTCAAGTTTAAAGCGATTGTTGCACGTGTTTCCAGTGATTAGTTTTCAATTTACAAACAGCTACAAAATTCCCTACATTTTCAATGAAATCCCATTGCAACTGCTTCAACTTAAGAAATAATCAATCATTAGAAAGCATCTAACCGTCTACTTTTTAGACCAACAACTAATAAATTAGCTTTTCTTTCTTTACATGATACGGCTTTTTGTCTAGCATGCTTTGTTTTTGATAATGCTCAATTTTTGTTTACGATATTATTTCTGATAGAGGTAGTTTGTTTCAAATAATAGTTTCTGATTTTTTTAGGTATTTTTTCCTGATATGACCTGATATTGTTTACAATAAGTCTGATATTGTTTGCATTGTTTTATTTTCATTTATTGATTTTAATAGTATTATCAGCTGCAAGTTTGTAGGCTAAGCGCCAAACCATGCCATGCTCATGCCATGCTGTCTTACTGTTTAAACACCATATTTTTGCTTTTTTCCTCGCACAATGTCCTTGTATATTTTTATATTTTCTTCTTGCTAAATAAACCTATTATTATAATTTACTACCTTTTGCCCGAATGAGCATTATGTTAGTGGACTAGTTGTGCCCGTGCACATGGGGTGCCCCCCCCCCCCCCCTCTACGCGCACCCGCACATCCCTCTTCCCCTCCGCTGCCGCACACTGTTGCAGCCCCTTCCTGCACTCTCATAGAGTGGGTTCTAAATATTTCTCCGTCTCCCTCTGGAACCTAAGGCGTTTGGTTTTTGGTTTTAAATTTATCAAACCAAAGACCGAACATGCGAAAGCTCCCACATATGCCCTTCCCCACCATTACTTTAACCCCCAATCCCCACACTCCCGCCTTCTCCCGGATACGCATACGTTTCCCCCCACACACACTTGCTTCCCTTTCCCCTCCCGAAAACGTCGCCCCGTGACATTCCCCTGTGGTGCAACCTCGGATAAGTAGCATGCGTGTGTTTGACTGAAGGCTAAAAAAGACCCTATCACTGAGAAATCCAGCATTCAGTAAGCAAGTAATCCCATGTTTAAGTTAATCCTTTGAAACAATTCACTTGGGTACCACGCATTGTGAAATTGTTGCCGCCCACATAAATAAATAAATAAATAAGAAAATAAATAAATAAGTGAACATTTAGGAAATAAATGCGTCTTTCCATCGTATCAGGCTGCCAATTTCGAGCCTCGAAATTAACAACCTATCGTCGTTGGGTTTAAAGTTGTCTGGTTTAGTAGACACGGATTGTTTTTTTTTTAGTTCAAACACCGACAATAGCACATTCCACGCGTCTAAAACTTTGTTGCCATTTTGGTGCTACAATAATACGCCAAAATATTATCCAAATAGCGGTGCGGCAGGTCTGGTAAGTTGAGCCATCTCTTTGAAGACTTTGGAAAAGTTTTTATAACCCAAACTTGTAGTCCAAGGCCGTCAACAGATGGTGACATGGCAGATTTGGTAAGTGGCGCCGTCTGTTCGAAGACGTTGGAAAACTGTCCCAACCAGAATTTGAAGGCGAATCCCGTCAACAGATGGGACTACATGGTGAGGTACTTGATTGTACGGCAGGATGGTGAGGCCGGTGCACCCGACGCCTGCTTCGTATTATATACGTAGATTCGTAACTGCTTGCTTTTCACACGGAAGTCTGTGGTCAGATTGTTGGTTATGTTGACATAGTTGTCAAGCCAGCATTGCTTTCGCGCTTACGTGCGGGGCACTCCTCTGCAGCCCAACCGTTTCGTCTGGGGTGGGTCACTTCCCCTCTTTGCCAAAGCTGTCTAGTCGAGTTTACCCCGGAACATTTCCTGCTTTTGTGTCCTTTCTTCCGGCAACGGCGTTTGGCTACGGGCCCCATTTAAGTGTCAACCCTACGGTCTCTTGCCTCCTGTCTCTTTCAGGGGGCTGCGCGTCTCTCCAAAAGTTGTCAGTGGTGGTACGTTTTGTGAGTGCATCTGGTCTAGAAGTTTAAAACGGGCACTTCTCCTTGTCTCCTCCCTTCTTGGCACTGTTTCATGTCTGGTAGTCTGACCTCACTATGCAGTACTGTAATGTTGCTCTGTCCTCGTAAGCTGGTAGGCCGTAGTGTGTACCTTTGCTTTGTGTGAAGTTAATGCAGGATGCATGGTCTTAGACCAATTTCCTGCGTAAATAAAATTCAATTCAATTCAATTGCTGACATTTTATTTAACTTCAAATGTTGGCAACCCAGCATTGTTTAATTGTATTTATTTTAAGGCTACGCCAAATTGGCGGCGTTGGCCGAGTGACTTTGTTCCTTGATGAGAATTCTTTACATATTATACCAATTTGTAGCCTCATAACTGAAGTGTTCTTTAGCAATTTCGACCATTTTAGAAAGCGTAGTCAGTAGAGTCATACCTTTAAAATGATCTATAAAATAACCTAAAAAAGACCTTAAAATGACCTATAAAATGACTTAAAATGACCGGTTAGCTGTGTAAAGATGTTTGAACACCAAGAAGAAAAGCAATAGTTTCGAAATGTCAGTTCAGGTTCAAATTAATGATCTGATAATATGAATTTTAAAAATTTTTATTAAATTTTAATATATTTTATTAAATTTTAATATATTTTATTAAATTTTAATAAATTTTATTAAATACCTTTCCCAGTAAGTCTCATTAATCAAATTTTGTTTGCAGAAATGACAAAATAGAACAAAATATTAGGCATCAAAAGTTTCCCCTTACCATGAAATTCTGAGGTCAAACGTAAGAGGGTTTTTTTAGCCTGCATTGTAGGGAGTATTGCTACCCATACAATAAGCCAGTATTGTACGACAGTATTGTGTAGGGACTGATAAGGATCTGCCTCTGTTGAGAAAACAAACGCGAAAATGAGTGCATGATACCAGAAACTTTAGCACTATATTCCCCAATATTATCAGTGTGTCGAGCAAAAGCAGCAGGCACAAGTTTTGTACAATTGTCGCAATGGTGGAGGTATGTGGTGCACGACACTGTAAATGAAGCAATGGAAAATCAACTTTTGTATTTATAGTTAGAGATTTGGTTATCACGTATTTCATATTACGAAAATACTTGCTACTTGTGGAATGGTGTTTGATTGATAATTTTTTTTTAATTTCAGGCTGTAACTCAATGGAAGACTGTGAGGGTGCTGCGCAATTAGCCGGAGTGTGCAATGATGTGAACTGCAAAGGCAGCATATGTAAAGCATCATGTCCTTAGTAAAACCTAATCGTACACAGGGAATAAAATCTCGTTTGCATCATGTTCTCAAGAACTCCTAATATTGCACAGTGAATAAAGTATCATTGCATCAGTTTAGTAGTTTTTATTTTGTTGTAACGTTTTGCTACAAAGTTGATTTCCCTTTTACCATAGACTGGAAGTTTTCCATCACAAACTTCAATTAGATACTTATATCTATGTATAAATTACAGATTGTTTAGCCCTTGTTTAGATAAGATACCAAAACAGACTGGAACTCAAACTAGGGATCTCCTTTTTAATTACTCTCTCTTGCCTGCTTATTAGTACAGTTTCGTCCCTTAATAGTCTGCACCTTAAACACACTGAAGATGATGTCAGAAAGTAACAGACTGAACCATTTAAACCAAAGAGAGACGTAAAGGCTCTAAAGAGGTGCCAGATGGGTGCCATAGGGGTGTTAACTCATATTTATTTGAGAAATAATCTAAAATGTTACTTTAGCATACACTGTAACACCCCATGGTACGGGATGGCACCAGTCAACATGCACCAGGCACACGTTTCTTTCAGGTGGTAACTTTTCGTTAACGACTTTGGTGACATAACCATACTATTTCATATGACACATCGGGGCACAGGTGGATCCAATCGTAAGTTACCTTTGGGCAGGGTGATTGATAGTCACCTTTTCGAACTGTTATGCACCCCTCCTGGCGCTAAGTGTGCATAATAACGAAAAAGCGCTACATGCACCAGACATACAAACAATTATGGGGTACCAAATTGGTTTTTTGTGTGTTTGACAAGAGACTCAATGAATTAAAAAGTTCGGAACTTGTGACACACGTATTGTCACCACTTAAATGTGGATACTCGTATATGGCTGGTATGGTGAGGATTGAAGATTTTCAAGCTCAGCCAGTTGCCGTTTGTAAAGCTACTCTGTACTGCTTTCTACTCAAACTTGCAAGGTAAATGATTCACTGCAATTTAAGGTGTACGTGTTGTCTGGTGATATGTTCAACCAGTACCAAGTAGATGTATCTTGCTGGTATCCAATTTAGTAATATATACACCAATGAGTGCACTGTGCATTTACCCTTTTATGTTTCATCAATCCTCTTCTACAAACTTTGTTTATAAAGCATTTCAGTGCCATTAGCTGACGCTGCTCAATAGTTAACCACACCAGTTGTTTGTGCAGGTTACTTCAGACCAAACCCGGTCATCACAAAGACAATGATTTATGGGATATTATATGTGTAAAATGAAAACTTAAAAGTAAAAACGTTTTTCGGTGCCTAACTGAAGATTGTGAACCCGTGCTTGGGATGGGGACTAATCTAGGCACACTAATTTAATTAGTAATAAACTAACCAAAACTTAAAATAGGTAATTTTGCATAAAAAATTACTAAACCTAGACCCGTATGCTGAATAAGAAGAGCTGCTGTGGGTCAATGAATCGGCGTCTGGAGCAGCTGATGCATCAATTCCCCGTGCAACTGGCCTTCAATTTTCTTCGAGAGCTTAGGCTGCAAACTGGGCTTCAATGAAGAAGTGTTGGACTTTTAACAGTGGACAGGTCAGAGTCTTGGTGTTGGTGCTGGTCAGAGTGTTGGTGTTGCAGATGACTGGAAGCCCTGTTTGAGGAAATTGGCTAGTCTAATGATTAAGTTAAGTTTAACTGGTTCATCAGTTTAAAACATATGAAAATTCTTTGATTAAATGCAGTCGACGTTAAAACTGTGCAAAACGTTAAAGAAGGTGCGTTTAAAAGGGCAATTTCCTGAAGGTTTAAATTTCTGTTAAAAGGTGAAATGCCAAAATTAGTCAACACAATTTAAAAAAGGTTTAAAACTATTCTCAGTTCAACTAAAAGTCGGAAGTCGGAAGTTTGAATTAAAAGTCGGAAGTTGGTGTACTAAACAGCTACCTTGTTAATATACAGAAAGAACTGAAATTAGAATTAAACTTGTCTGAATTAAACGTATTATATAAAAACTTATAAAATGTTAGCCATCAAGTGGTCGATGGGTCATACATGTAGTATTTTAAAAGCTCGGTATAGGCATGGAGCTAGCAAGCATGGCGTAGTGTGATAGTATATAAATCCATGGTATAGGTGCTTTAATTAGACGTAGCAACGCAAATTTTAGAGCCAGTCAACGAGATCATGCGATTCTGAGGGTTTCCATCTGTGTGAGGTCAGGCATAGCCGCTGAATGAGACCGGTTTGGTTTAAAATATAGTAGAAAAGGTTTATTTATTTAATTATAAGTAGCGAAGGTAATTAAAAGTGACCTAGTTGGTAATGCAAGGGCTAAGCTAACATTCGTTATAGTGTTGGGCAAAATTGCAGTGTGGAAAATTATGTAGAGAACAATAAAGAGGTATTAACTTTAAGTAAAATTAAAATTATTTAAATTTAAGAGGCCTTGTTTAAAGTTAATAAGAGAAGTCGGTTAAATGCTAACTAGTAAACCCAGTTAATTTAAATAGTTAATTGGTCTAGTCTTTCTTTGTTGTGGTGTGCAACAAAGACTAAACTGAGTTCAGAAATTTAAAGGTTTTAAATTAAATTCAAACAAACTTTATCCTTACGGACTTGACTTTTATAAAAGTTGAAGTAGTCATTGGCCCTGGCGGATCCAGTTTCAGATGCCACTGTAACTATGCCGCCCTCGTTACCAAGTCGTAACATTCACGAATTTGACTCCAGAATGGAAACTTGGCCCGTGTACTTCGAACGCGTGGAGCTACATTTCTCTGCCGTCCATGTGCCGGATAACAAACAAGTAGCATTATCGCTAACAAGCATAGGTGCATAAACATATGGGTTCCTTCGCAACTTATGTGAACCTAAAGTAGGGGTAAAAGATTTAAGCGTAACACGGACACGCATTCAAGTAAATCGGAAGTGACGTCATACAGGTGTCGCCACCCATGGTGCCCACACTGTCGCCCCAGATGTCACCCCCTTTCAAGCCAAACCATGTAAATTCTACCTCTTCAGACCATGTAAATTTTAGCAAATTCCATGTAAAATCTATGGGGACTCTACCCCAGGGACTCACCCTCTGGACCTCACCCTAGAGGACTATCCGTCTGGGCCTCATCCCCTAGCCTGACTGACCCAGAATGTGCTGCCGCCATTCTCCACTTGAGATTCTGCCCCACCCCTCGCTACTTGGAAGGTGTTTAATTTCGTCTAAATTTCATGTAAATTCTACACGTTGTAGGACCAAATTAGATTGCGTGATGAGGTTGATTTAAATACGTTACCGAAAGTGACGTCATTAACTCCACGAGACCCCTATTAGTCAATCCCAAACTCGTAGTAAGTGACGTCATCCACATTTTTTGAACGCGCCCTGTCCGCGGCAATTCGCCCCTTCTGGCGCTAAATTATTTATATTTACGAGTAAACTTTAGATGTGAATCATCATTACCTCAACCTCGTCTCGTCAAAAGGTTCACTACCGTACCAACCCATAACCTAATCGTTAAAACAGAAAACAAATCATACGATAAAAAGTATGCAGATTGTGACGGGAACATCTAAACATCTATTGAAACGTTTAGCTGCATTTAGATATGTTTCACGTTTGAATGTTTCCTACACATTCTTCCAGAATGATATGAACCACACAGTTAACGATTCAAGATCATGCTGGAAACATCTAAACATCTTTAAAATGTTTGTACGACGTTCATCATTCGCATTTTGAAGAATCCCATTAGGTTTTATGTTCGTGATTGGCTGGGTTCCCTAGTGCTACATTTATCTTCTCTTTAATACATAAGGGTATAGGTCACTAGTACAAGAACACGACTGTAGATCATGATATGCATGCACCTCAATACTGCTTTCTAACAGCCTTTTGAAATGGAGCGTGCGTGTAAGATGTTCGAGATGAAACTATACACAACGAGAGCTTTCCCATTTCAATTTAAGAAAAAAATAGGAACCCTGTTTAATAACACAGGATAAAATATAGAGAATAAATGTAAATGTTGAGATCTTAGAAAGAAAATGATAAAAAAGTTTGCGACCGCGAAAGAAGATAACCAATCAGACGGAGAATATCTTCAAGAATTTAGACACACGCTAGTTTGTCGCCGCCAAGTAATAGCAGATCATCCGATTGTAGGCATCCAATTGTTAAAAAATGATTGTCGATGAAAAAAAGGCGGCCTTCATTAGCAGATAGTGTCTTTTAACTGAAACTAACTTATACCTGATTTCAGCATACTGGTGTAGAAATTTTTGCAAATCGTTTGAATCAGGTGTCTTGGGTCCAGTAACGAAGAAAACGTCAACACGAAAATGTGGGAACGTGTCCTTCATGGAGAGAAAGTGTCCTCAGTAACGTTGATTTGTGTTACTGGTAACTAGTAACTAGTCCGCAGGCTCCCATGTTAATTCTCATAGGGTATAACGACACGTCCACAGCTGATTAGGGAAAGTTGCCAGGTCTAAATTTCGGCAGACAGATAAAGCGTCATATGGGGAAGTGCCTTTTTCTAAAATGGGGGTTGCAGCTAAAACCACGTGGCCCTGAAGTGGCTGGTAAGTGCAAAATTATTGTTGTTACCATTGTTTGTGTTGTCATCCAACAGTAGATTATAACATGCGTAAGTGTTATACGCTTATCGTTTCAGTACCTAATTGTCAGAATTCATTAATGTTTCAAATAGGTGGTTGGTTCGTGGTGTTGGTGGTCGTTGCGTGGTTTTTTGGCACTGTGGAGACTATGGTTGTTGGTTGTTTTTCTTTAGGTTAGGTTTGGGGAGCATGGCATTTGGCCGGGGCCTCAATAAAATTGCAGTATTGGTTCATTAAGAGACGGAGTATATTTTATTGTGAAGGTTTTGGCCGGTTTTTTGTTACGGTACACGAATCCAAACTGAATTATCTGCCCCACGACGATAAAAAAGACAATTTTGCTGGAAAGTAGATTAGGAAACAAAATGCACAGGTGGGTTGCAAATGTTTGGTCGTTTTTTTTCTCCATCAAATCCAATCGTTTTTTTTTTACAGTACACGAATTCAAAATTAATTATCTGCCCCGCGACCCGAATAAATTTCTGTTTACTGCTTCAAAAAGACACAGGGCATCTTTTATTCTATAGGAACTTATTAGGTCCTTACAATTACCATACTCTTATGCTTGTTATTAATTTATTTGGAATGACAATGGAAAATGTGAAAATTATGAATGAGAAAATTCAAAGACATAATACACCTCCAGACAAAAAAAGTAGAGGTGACAATTACACCGTGGATATTTTGTACATTCACAGGTCTATGAAAGTTGTGATATCCACCCAAAACCAAAACTGGTATAAGAGAAGCCGCCAAGTTTACAAAAAGGGTCACCCTTTCAAAGTAGTATATTCATTCAACCAGGGAAAGGCCGCCAAGGTTAATCGCACCGAATAATACTTTGGACGTTAAATGAAAATTTGAAGATTGCTACCGCTAGTAGCAATCTACTAGTAGCAAATCCCCCTAGTACCCATCATAGCTATTTGTTTTCAGTTACCTTTCATTTGCATCTATACCAACTACCATGCTTTTCACACAAATTGAACAACTGATACGCCTTTTTATCATACTTTTTTTAGGGGGGGGGGATTAGCCGCTTGCCAGCCCCCTCGGGGGGGGGTTGAACTTGCTATCATAGCTTGTTTGTTTCCAGCTACCCTTCATGTGCATCCATACCAGATTTCATGCTCTTCACACAAGATGTACAATTATTTCTATTTTGGGACCAAAGCCCAAAATATAGCCAACCCACACGAAGTACAACTTCCCGTACAACGTTGGTTAAATTCAAGTTTTCGAAATTACTGCGAACAACGAACAATTCGTAAAACATTGAAATACATTGTTTATTTATTAAAGATGATAGTATTCTAGCCACACAAAGTTACAAAAGTTTGTATTCGTAGCTGGAAATTAATATTATTTGCCACTGAACATTGCTTTTTTTGTTACATCGCTCGGCCAAAGCTATGCATTCAATGCATGAAGGTGTGACTACTATCTACTTGAAAACAAATCAGAGAACAAAATGTACTAAAGAAACGAAGTAGAAACTAATGCTGTACGCTAGTTGCATGCTTCAGGCAGCTACAGAGACCGACAAACTGTTAGGTTTGATACATTTAATAGTTGAAAATTTTTTTTCAAGTACTGCAATGCTTTCCCCGTTGTTTTACGTTGAGGTAGAGAGAAAACTGCTGCATGGTGTTGCCATGTCGTTTCTCAGAGTACACCCTCATAAAGATGCGGATGCTTACCGGATGCCAATGAAAAGTATAACTGTGCGTACAGACTAACGAACCACCCGTGTTGGTTTGTGATGTTTACTGTTTTGTTACTTGTACCAATGAAACAAGATAATGTACTTTGTTTCTATGATGCCCAATCTGCACATTGGATGAAATAATCTGACACACTTGCGGTCAAAAAACGCTTGCCGTTATGAAATCGCAATATTATTATTTTCATAGATGAAAGACAAAGCTCTCTATTGGGCTAAAGTTTACATTAGGCACATACTCGATATCCTTACGATATTGATTCCAAATGGCTCCAACACTTTCCTAAATAAAGGAACAGTTGGTTTTAGAGCGTGGAAATGTGTTAAAACGACTTAAAACGGTCGATTTGTAGCGCCACAGTCCGTACATCTATACGGTGTTTGCGTTCACTCGCCGGGCCGGCAGAGCACCTTATTTTTTTTCGTAAACAGTTCCGATAGGCAAGTTGTTATTGTCAGTTTCGTGTCGTTTTGTGTGGTTTTGTTGTTATTGTCAGTTAAGTAAGGTTTGGTAAGTTTGGGGTTTGACATTTCATACTGAGGTAGTTAACTGGTTGGGGTTTGAAATTTCCTACTGGGGCAGTTAATTGGTTGGATTATGATAATGATGATTTAACGAGTTTTCGTAATTTGGGATCAATTTGTAGTGCCTTCCGTGAAAATTAAAGGTAGGTGTTTTTTTTTCTCTTTTTTCGAATTTCGGGCCATTTGCGTAAAGTAAACTTGTTCCCTGTATTGTTTGTTTTACTATCAAAAGTGATCGTGGAATAAATTTATAATTCTGCCTTTATTGTGAAGCACTGCCTCTGCATTCTAAATTCGTTAGCTACGCACCTAGTATGCACTATCCCGTTGCCTCAAACGTTTGTCGAATTGATACTACAAAAAAACTGTTAC
Organism: Lithobius niger; assembly: GCA_023313725.1. Classification (NCBI taxonomy): domain Eukaryota; kingdom Metazoa; phylum Arthropoda; class Chilopoda; order Lithobiomorpha; family Lithobiidae; genus Lithobius; species Lithobius niger. Next base: position 70,219 of record JAHWFP010251287.1, read on the forward strand.
TGATCGATTATACAATAATTACCTGATTAGCAGGAGCCACATAACTACCCGAATTGCCATTACGTGTAGAATCCTAGGACAGCCTTGTCGACGAACCATAAAGTAGCTGCCATTTTTTCTCAGTGGTTGGCCCAAAGCCGAACAACAGATAGAATTCCGTTTTCCGTGCATGTTTGCATGTTGTCAAAACATGAAATAAGCTGACCAGTTCCGGGTCAACTTTTTCTCATATAAAAACATAATTAGCAAAATTTTTTAGTCAAGGACCTACAACCCTTTATATGCAAACGATTTAACTATAAACTCTTCAATAACAATGCCTACAATTTGCTGGAATAAATACGGATGCAAACCATTGGCCCATCGAGCCCATTGGCTTTCCGTCCCGTATTACAATTTGATGGCACGTCTTCTAATCGAAATCATGATAAATCGACTAATATTTCAGTCACTTCCGGCCAGACGCTAAAGGTGATGGGCATGACCCGTTCAAATAAACGACTGGAGTGGGACGCGACGTCATTAAACAATAGATCACGACGCAAGCTCCTTTTTCTCCCCGACTGTATTTCAATAACTGCTGTATGTATAATATTCATAAGCAGTTAAAAACATACTAGAATACAACTAACTTCACTTGACGGTTCCAGATTAATCTTGTGCCTCTTAAGAGTTGCGCACTTCTTCAAACTGAAGCAAGATTTACTTCTCCATACATTAACGTCACAACTCTAGCCAATTATTGTAACCAGGTAACAAAGCGATGGTGATGATTGGGGTTGAATCTGTTAATTTCAACACCATCGGCTTTGCTTTGAGGCCGTGTGGGGGTGATCTTAGTGTTATGATGAAGTAGGATGTTACTATTTTAGAAATGAAGACTTAAGGATAGTTTAACGTTCTCTCATACACAAATTTATTCGCAGACACTGAGAACTAATTGCCAAGTCCGTCAGTAAATACATTTAAACAGTTTAGTAGGGAACAAAGGTTCCGTTTCGTAAGGTGTAAAACCAGATCAAAAGGATTTACAGCTATGTAGGCCAGGACACAACAAATAAGGAAGTTTTACTTACAGAATCACCCCAGATAGTAAAGAGAATTGTAGGTAGAAACATGACACGGAAATAGTAAAACAGGTCCGTCGACGGAGTTTTTTTTCCTTTTGGTACAACTGGCAAGTCATTGCTGCCGTTACAAACAGACCACAGACCACAGACCACAAGTGCCACCACGGTAGCTGAGTCCAGCCAACAGCGAGTCAAGAATCATTAGCCACCACCAGGCACGTACAGCAACCGAGTGCCCTGCCTGCCGAACCGACAACCGCACGCCTTTCCCGAAGGAAGACGAGGGCATGGGTCGCAACTGCTTCCTCGGTGGGGCAGAGGAGTTAGGTCAAGGCTGGCTGTAACTCCAACCGGAGCTAGTCATGCCTTCTGGGGGAAGTAACAGGTAGCTTACTGGGAACGGATACCTACCATGCATTGCCGTAAGGCATCTGCTTGTTTCTCCCAACCGGTCGCGGCGTCCTACTGAGGGAGAAGTGCACCCAACGGGAGCCCCTGCAATCAAAGCACGTTCCTTTAGGATATGTAGCCACAGAGCGTAGCCGACTGACGGGTTGAACCCTGTTGTATATCCTGGACCTAGGTGTGGCTGTCATGCATTATTATTACAGAGAGTACATAGCAGTTTGTATCCTGCATAACCGTTTATTCCTGGTGAATGATGTAAAAGCAATACGATTCCTTACAGGGCTAGAGAAACAGAGATGAACGCAGCTTGCATCTGCCATATTGAACGTCCAGCACAAGAAGATCTGAGCCCTTATACAACTTCAGTGAAAACCCGGCAAAACCCAAATTCCAGAAGTCATGCGTCTACTGCATCATTACAAACGGAAATGATATTTTTAGGGCCAAGAAAATAAAAATAGTTAGCCTACTTTACCGATTTCATATTACGACAAAATAGGCATAATTTCCTGACTTCAAATAAAATCTATAGGCCTAGCCTAACTATAAAATAGTTCGGTGCCCCTTCCGGCATAACGTGCACATGGTTACATTGTTGTTTTGCATCACTCCTGAATGCAACTGACAAATATGGCCGAGCACAGTTTTTGCAGCCTATTACTTGAAAGCCACTTTGTGAAAAGGTCTGCGACATTGATATCTGTGGAAATATGTTGCAGTTGGAAATATCCCTTTAACAACCATTCCTTTAAGAAATGGAACTTAATGTCCATGCGCTTGGTTCTCATATTTTCCAGTGCATTCTTAGTGAATAGTATGGCTGATTAGGAATCAGAATACATTATGGGCAACTGTTCAAACTATTTTAACATTTCACATTTGAATACCCCTGACAACCAATGCAATTACTGAACTGCAGTCACTAATGCAACATACTCAGCTTATATATCACTGTGTGTAACGATTGATTGTTTTTCACAACCCCATAAAATGGGTATAACTCCTAAGTACGTTATGAAGCGGCCGAAACTGGGCTGTCCCTGTCTGACGCCCATGAAGCATCACTGTAACCATACAAGGATATGTTTTGCACACATGACAAGCTAATGCTATAGTTTCTAGTACAAAACGCATAGCAAAGTACATTTAACAACAAATTTACGTGTAAGTTTGAGAAATGTGTGTTTTATTCTGATAACAAGATCAAGGAGAACAGAATGTCAGGCCTTGTCCTAAGGCTGAGGAACAACAGACTTCCTGTCAATGATTTGTATGGAAAGTCTGGGCTATTCACTTTAGTCGGAGCTGTAACACTCGTTCCTACTGGCACTGGTACTGACACTGATATGTTGCACATGTTATCGACCTGAAATCTTTTGCCAATTTCTCGATATACATGGTTTGGTGTATCTAAATGGATTTATTTACTCCTGCGCCTGAACTGGGCCCCCAACAATGAAGTGGTGGGGCCTAAATGACTAATTGAAAATGTCCCTCTAACAGACGTAAGTCTGCTATCCGTGTGTTCATCCCTGGTAAATATAACCAAATCATCGACATAACAAAGCAAAACTGCCTCGTTCCCCAATACATACACACAGTTTAACCCTGGTATTTTCTCAAATCGTCCAATTCTCAAATCGTCCAATCGTCCAATTTTTGATGCCCTTGTCTTCCTGACTACAGCCTGTACAGGGCCTTATTTATTAACCAGGCTTTACCCGTATTGTTCATGGTTTGAAAACCCTTTGGCACTGACACATAGATATATTGGACTTTCTAAATCCCCATATAAGTATACACATTTCACATCCATGTGTAGGTCACTCCAACCCATAATTACTACAAGTAACACAAAAATAGTCTAATTAGTACAGAGTTTATGATTGGCGAATACTTAATCAAAATCAACACCATGGGTTTGTCTAAACCCTTGACCAGTCGTGAACAATAACGCTTGATTTTGCCATTATTATCCCTTTTAATCTTGTACACCCACTTTGTACCTATGACTTTAGTTAAAGAAATACATATGCAAGCCTATTTACGTTGCCTTTTGGACTTATATGTTTGACTGCCTGAGTGGAAAATCGAACCCATGACCTTTGCAAACCAAAGACCGTGGTCCAACCGCTGAACCATACTAACACAACGTCCATGTGCAAGCAGGAAACGTCCATATGCAGCATTTAACACGTGCATGTATATAAATAAACATACATAGATACACAATGTAAATAGTCTTGAATCTGAATTTACTTAACTCTAGTTGAGCCTTTGGCTTTACTGTCCTTATAACTTTAGTTTTAGGGGGAAAGGTAACCTTCTCATTTACATCCCTTGCTTTAAACTCATTAATTTCCTCCTCCATGGATTTGCTCCATTCATGCTTTTAGGATGAGGACATAGCCTCTTCGTATGTTGAAGGATCGACAATACAATAATGCTTCTTAATATCTGTCTCCTCATTCTAACTTTCTAACACATCAGAAATGCCACAGATACAGTCGCTGTGGGATTAAAATCAAAAACTGATTTGAAGTTAATGTTTTCTTTGCACAATATCTTTTAATTTCATTAACACTTCTGATCCTGTTGCCAGTCGGATAGTAGTAGCACACATCAGTTTTTCCGGCTGTAACCCCCGTTGTGCAAATGGTCTGTGACCCCACCCATTCACCAAAATTTTCACCAGTCATTCCACATTGCTGACTACCCCCAGTTGCTTGCATATTCTGATTAGATTGGCCAGTAGATGTGGTTTCTGCTTGTGTTTTAACAACTGGAGTTTTAACTACTGGATATTTAACTACTGGAGTTTTTACCACTGGAGCTTCCTCAATCTCTTCGTCGCTGGGATCATCCCACCCAATACTGATCTCTGTAGTAGTAGGGATCCTAGAGTTATTTTTGAATTTTCCTTGCCCAGCCCATGAACAAGACTGATCAACGTTGACATGTTTTAATTCCGCCAGAGTGTTTGTTTGTGGATCCCAGATGCAGTATCCACGTGTCTCCATTGCATACCCAACCAAAACTCCCACCCATGCTTTTCCATCAAATTTGTTTCTCCCTTTACTGAATATAAGCACATAACACTTAGAACCAGGTTTTACAATATGCTATACAGATTAACCTCATTTATATAACACACAATATGGTATATTGTTCGTGTATTTCACATGTGGGAATCCATTACGTAGGTAGGTTATGGTTACAGCAATTTCTGCCCATAGATGACCTGGAAAATCTACTCAATGAAAACAGCCCTAATGCCTTCCACAACGACTTTTTAGACACTACCATTACATATCCTTGCCATACTTTTTTTGTAAAATGTGACAACTAGAAGATACTGTGTTGTGGTTGTAATCCTAGGATTTAGTCATTGCAAATACATTTTGTGTGCTCCCATGCAGACAAATGATGATGGTGGGTCTCCCTTTTCTAACTGGGTGTGGCCCAAACACCCTCCTCCCCCTCACTCCCCCGAAGTCAAGCCTCACACCTCCTCTCCTCGAATGATGACGCTGATAGCAGCTTTCCCTTTTCGCAGGCTGCCATCCAGTCCTAATGGTGGCTGCATAGCCCACCCATTGTCACCTCCTGACAATGATGAGGATGATAATAAGTACATAGAGAGATCGACTATTTAGCTGGAGAAATCCAAGCGAAAAATCCCAAGATATCTGACATGCCGCAGTTGACAGGAGCACTAGACATCACACTGCAACTTCTCGTACCGAAAATGCCAAGGGGTGGAAGAGGCCAGGATGGAACCAAGTGCCTCTCGGACAGAAAGCGGTCGAGCTATCCCCTCGTCTACCTGTCCACCTGAATCCGTTTGCCATAGAGTTTGTGACGGCCGCCCGATACTGCCATGAGCAGGTGAGAAATGAAGCTTCCGGTTTTTTTGAAACACCCTGTATTTTATTGATTAAAAAAAGTGCCTTCCTTGCCAGTATTTTGAAAAAATTAGGACTCTAAACTAAATATTAATTTTCTTTTCCCTAAACTATGTGAGTGCCCTGAAGAGCATAGTAACTGAAACACAGTGTTTGAATCGTGGGTAACTGAAAATACAGGTTGAATCTTACTTTTGTAAAGTCATAAACTTATGATTTTTTTTTGGTCGTAAAATTTAAAAAAGTTATTTCACTCATCAAAAAGTAAAAAAAAAATGTTACGAACAGTACTAAAAAATACTCAACAATATGCAATTTATTAAAAGGCAAATACAGCCTGCCTAAAATCTGTGCAGTATACCATTATTTAAAAACATGCATAATGGCTACTGCCAGTACAAAATATGCTGGTAGCAAGACACTTACAAATCTGCCTTTAAAATTAAACCATTAAAAGGCTGAGTCTAAGAAAACTTTTTTCTTTTGTTGTTCGAAAAAATTATAACTTGTTAATTTTTGCATTAGTTCCTTGAACGATGCTGTTTCCCTGGAGGTTTTTCGGTGCTCAGAAACCACCGGCGTCGTAACCCAACTCCGCAGCTGAACTGTGCAGCCCCTCTCGTGCAAAAGTGCATTCGCGCATTCGTTGCCATCATTTTTCCTCCAGTGCGTGTCCACGCCAGTCTGCTTCCCGATATTTACCCTGAAGGTCTTCTAGCCACGTCTCTTGAAGAAGAAATATGTCTGATTGGCATGCCTAGGTTACGGAGATTCCTTTCCGTCCCCCAACCGTCTCCGCTGACGACTCCGATGCACTAATTCCTGCACTTCAGCCCTCTATTCCAACTGAGAATGCCGCCCCGAATGCGAATGCCATTGATGAGGTGCCCAACCCTCCGCTACTTCTTCCCTCCAAGCTGCTCAACATTCTCAAACTTCAAGTTTGCATCTATCAACATTCGAAGCTGATTTTCAAGAGGCTCGTCAAGCCTACATTCGTCTCATACAACTACACAAACGAATGCTTGAAGCAACCTTTGGATATCTCTCGTTCCACTCTCCCAGAGGAGCCTGCTCCAGCTTACACTCTGATTTTTACCAGATGATGGACGGCACAATCACCGACTTTGGTCATCATCAGAAGGCTGTCATGCCGCCACCCTACTTCACGGCATCTGTAAAAGCCAAGAAGCGATGATGGGTTGCTACCACATTTTCCTTCAGCCATAACCGGTCATCGACACCGCCCATGAAATTCCAAATAGTCCCGGTCTTCGACCCACGCTTTGCCTATCATTGCCTCCGACCCAATTCCTGACATCCCGGATCCTGATGGCTAGAATGTCGACTCTGCATCTCTTCTTAACCAACAGTTGAACACATAGCGAATGTGAATGCCAACAAAGACACGAATGCCGTCCACACCGTTAGCTCCTGTCACGAATACGAATGCTGCACCGCTTCAAGTTTCCACGAATGCCAAGCTCATTCGTTTCCCAGAGCCGTCGGCTGAGGACAATGCAACCATTCCTCTCGCCGAAGTCTTAATCATTCCTGACTGCTTCCTTTACAAACCATCAAAATCTTCTGATGTTCCCGTTATAAACCGAGGCTTGAAACCTGGATTTGGATTCGCCTTACGAGAAAAGAACAGCAAGCAACAACCATTGCTCGGACAATCAACAACTTCACTCACTTGTCTCTCCGCAACGGTGGCGCCATCTTGGGGCACGGGGACCCATTAGAACTTGATAAAGAACTCCTTCCACCAAGACCAGGCCGTGAAACTTCCTTTTGCAGACATATTGACGAAGGCGCAAAACAGCAACAAAATGCTTCGAAACCTATCCGGAATCTGAATTTCTTGCTGCTGAAGCAAAAACGGACTTTGGGACGGCCCTTCATCTCCCAAAACATGCCGAAATCCCAACTTTCTACTCCTCGACACCGATAAATGCATTCGTCATGGTCTACGGGCTGCGTCTCAAGCAGACGTCTTGAACACCGTAGTCACCGGTATCTGTAAGAAACTTTCTTGCAACCCCTCTACATTCGAGATCAAGGAACTCTCCAATCTCATCCCGCAACTGTTTCAGAAGACGGGGATTTGCCACCTACCACGCACTAAACTGGTTCACTCGAGCATCGTTCAACATCACGCTCCTCATGTGAGACAGCCCTTGCACAACTTCAAATTTAAATGACTCAACTAGGCATAAATTGAGAAACCTTTTCCTGCATGAATCCGACACTCTGTTCCATGGCCTATATACCCAATCTGGAACCTCATCTTGATGTCTTTAGGAAGTAGGAAACCAAAGCCATCAATAAACTCGGGCTCTTCAAAGAACTACTCAAAACTGCATCCGTACAAGTCTCGTCAAACCAACGCCCTGCTGACTCATAGCCCCAAAACAAGTTACCAGCATCCACCACGGACAACCGTCGTACCAAAACCAATCAGTCCTTTCGTTCCAACCAGTCCTCCTAGAACTTTCCCAACAAAAACCGAAGCCGCAACGACAAGGAAACATCTTCAGATTTAAAAAAGTCGACGATCATCTCCCAGCAGAAAAAGATACACAAGGAGAGAACAATGATGCCACCAATCAATTCTGCCATCCAGTAGATGCTTCACCTTCCAGCATGGGAAAAATTAACAAACAATCAACAGGACCCTTTTCTCCTGAAGTTCACCTCCAAGCCACCCATAGCTCACCACCACCGTGGGAGCACTCATCTCAACCAACGCCAAAACTTTCAGCCGAAATCAACGGATTACTACAAAAGAAAGGAATTCAACTATGCCACCCATTCGGACCAGGCTTCTACAGCCACATTTTCCTCAGACCCAAGAAATCGGTAGGGTAAAGGACGATTTTCAACCTAAACCCGTTAAACCTCTACATGGAAAATCACCACTTCAAAATGGAAACTTTGGAATCAGATTTTCACTAGGGCCCAACGATTGGACTGTATCAATAGACTAAGAAGATTCTTATCTTTATATTTCCTACACGCATTCATCCTCCATCTTCAATGCCCTCCTGCCCTTCCAGGACCTAATTCAAGGGAAGGTAATACTAGTCCAAGCAAACAACACAACTGCAGTGGTTTACATAAAGGAGGAATGAGATCACGAAAACTACACGAGATCACCTCGGAAATTTTCCTTCTCTGCATGCAACTCGGCACAACAGTCCTCCCCTTACACAATTTAGGCAGCAGGAATGTCATTGCAGATTCTTTATCCCGCAAGAAACCACCAACAAGGAAATGGACCACCAAAGGAAATCCATCTGCGAATCACCTTTCAACATCTGGGGCACCCCAATGATAGACCTCTCACCACGTGGCACGATGCCAGACTTCCCCTTTTCATAAGTCCAGTCCTGGACGAGAGATCAACAGCAGTAGACACCTTCCTGTTTGCCCCGTTCAAGCTACTACCACAGATCCTGGAGAAAATCCAATAATCGAGCAGCGTCTTCCTGCTGGTAGCTCCGTACTGGCCAGCAGCGGCCTGGTTCCCACTCCTCAATCTTCTGATATACGATCGAAGAAGACTACCACTGACAGAAGAAGATCTTTTAACCCAACAAAAAGAAACCAAAATCTCAGCATGCTACACCTGCACGGGTAGCTACTATTGTCATACTCCTCAGAAAGGCAGGCATTCATAACGGCGAAGCATCCAGAATCGCAAGTCTCGCAGTCAAGAATTCGACCAATCGAATCTACAACGGCCACTGGACACGATGGTTTCGTTGGTCTGACAGAAGGAAGATCAGTCCGATCGATTCCCCTAACGCCGAACTGGTGAAATTAATTTCTGAACACACTTTTCGCGAAGGATTAAAAGGCTTCACAATCCACCTTTACCACTCAGCACTCAATACCGTCTTAAATGCTGCAGGAAGCAGTCATCTGCTAGATGACTAAAAGATTTCATCTATGATCAAATCATTTGAAATGGAATGTCCAGCAACAAAAACGTACCTTCCCAAACGGGGACTTACCCCTCTTCTGAACACCCTTTTAAAGGACCCTTACGAATCACTCCTTAACAGCCCTATGGCCATTCTAACCAGAAAGAACGTCTTTCTAGTGACCCTAGCTTCAAGCCTCCTACAAGCTCTCTCAGCTGACCCATCATACTGCGTATTCGCTCTGGACAACACTTACGTCACATTAACGCCAAGAGCTGACTTCCGAGCCAAAACGCAACGACCCTGCAAACCAACCAAACCTACTGTCATTCCTGTTCTAACACATTCCTGCTCTAACCCTAGGGAACCCATCAGGGTGGTGGCCGCCACCAGACTCTGACGAGGTGTAACTGTTAATGCAAAAATTAATAGGTTATAGTTTCTTCCAACAACAAGAAAGACAGTTTTGCTGGCCCTCAGTCCGGACGGCTGAAAATTGTTTGTTTTGTTTGGAAAAATACATAACCAAACCCACCCTACCTCCCCTCTTGCATCACCGCCTGACATATTTAATATTAAGAGGAAAAATGATGGCCAATGATGGAATGTGCGAATGTGCTTTTATAAGAGGGGCTGCACAGTAGAGTTGCATAGTCGGGTTACGACTCCGGCGGTTACTGAGCACCGAAAAACCTCCAGGGAAACAGAATCGTTCAGGGAACTAATGCAAAAATTAACAGGTTATGTATTTTTCCAAAGAAACAATTTTCAGCTGGCCGGGCTGAGGGCGGGCAAAATTGTCTTTTTGGTGTGTATGTGGGGGGGGGGGGGCTGATAATCAGGTTACCTGCAGTCAGAAGGCTATTATTCCCCTACAAAAGGCTCCGCAGTTGCCTTGCAAGAAATATCGGAAAAATCAGTAGTTGCAGACCTGCGAATATAGACAGGCTGCAACGCCACTCAAATTTGAATCCACTGAATGTCCTGGTTGAGTAAAATGTAAGAAAAAGTCCTGAAAATCTTAAAGCCCGAGGAAGTCGGCAGAGGTCGTCGAAAATAAAGAAGATTAGGTCAGTCTCAGTGTAGGGAAAGTGAACGAACTTCAATTCGTTGCTTACGTTTTTTGTTGAATTTGGAGTTTCACAGTATGTTCCACAACGACGTTTTTAGACCCTACCCTTACATAACCTTGTCATAATTTTTTTGTAAAATGTGATGACTAGAAGATCCTGTGTTGTGGTTGTAATCCTAGGATTTAGTCATTGCAAATACATTTTGTGTGCTCCCATGCAGACAAATGATGATGGTGGGTCTCCCTTTTCTAACTGGGTGTGGCCCAAACACCCTCCTCCCCCTCACTCCTCCGAAGTTAAGCCTCACACCTCCTATCCTCGAATGATGACGCTGATAGCAGCTTTCCTTTTTCACAGGCTGCCCTTCATTCCTAATGGTGGCCGCATAGCCCACCCATTGTCACCTCCTGATAATGATGAGGATGATAATAAGTACATGGCGAGATCGACTATTTAGCTGGAGAAATCCAAGCAAAAAATCCCAGGATATTTGACATGCCGCAGTTGACAGGAGCACTAGACATCACAGGGCAACTTCCCGTACTGAAAATGCCAAGGGGTGGAAGAGGCCAGGATGGAACCAAGTGCCTCTCGGACAGAAAGCGGTCGAGCTATCCCCTCGTCTACCTGTCACCTGAATCCGTTTGCCATAGAGTTTGTGACGGCCGCCCGATACTGCCACGAGCAGGTGAGAAATGAAGCTTCCGGCCTAGCATTATTGTTTGTGTTTCTAGGCAGAATCTAAGCAAAACATGCCTACCGCAAGTGTATGGATATACAAACAGAGATGGTTTCTTAAGTTCTCAACTAACATCAGCTAGAGAAATACATGGGCAAACACTGTTAGGCTGCCAACTTCAAACTCCAAACTTCAAACTCATAACAAGTTTACATCGAGAGAAAAAAAATAAATTCACAAGTTTTTAAAACTATTTGAGGATACTTTCAAAAGATGCAATTCATCGGATTGGGTTACTTCTATATTTGACCCAAAAAATAAATTGGCGAAGAGAAAGGGAAACAATCACTCGCTGGAAACTCGTGGATTTCTTTCTTTCTTTTAGATGGCGAATTACAAGTGCCCACTGTGTACCCACCAGTCAATATTTTTAAAGTTACACGTTAAGCATATGCACATGCATAGAAATGTGGCAAATTTAACATTTTCTTGTGCTGGACTAGCCTGTATTCAAAAGTTCAGATCCTATACTGGATTAAGGATGCATACAAACAGGATTCATAGCGACCAAATAGTAAAGCAACCGCAGCAAAAAGTGTCAAATACTGGTTACTATTTTGTTTGTGCTTATGCCACATGTGCAAGTTTAAAAAATGACAGGGATGAAGTGATTCCCCATTTATGAAAACACTTGAAAAAGACGAAAATATCAACTGCCCCTTTGAAGAATGTTCAGTTCACTTTAAACTATTATCTACTTTCACGAGTCACATAATTATCTCGATAACATGCAAAGATTTATTGAAACGCACTTTAGAACTACATACAGATAAGCCTTGTTCATCTGATGATCCTAGTAATGTGAATGAAGCTGGCGCTTCTCCTGAGAAATTGGTTCCTACAGTGGATAACATGGCAGACCCACCTCTTAAAGATACTGCTGAGACAATGACACCGGAAGATACAGAAAGTGAATTTCTCACTACCATCGCACTATTTTACTTGAGACTTCAAGCAAAACTGCACTTACCAACTACAACTCTTGAAGAAGTGATAGAAGGTTTAATGGGCATGCACGAATTTTATGATGATTACATGAAGGCCAGTGCTAAAATATCTTTACAGAAACATAATATTCTTGATGGTACCATCAGAACAATTGTGGAGGACCTTGGTACAAATGACATGATCAGAAAGCTCCATAAAGGTACGCTACGTTCCGATTATAAACGCAACCAACTGTACAAGTCATTGTTTAATTATGTTGATACTGTAGCCATCGACCTGGGTTTAAATGAAGCCAATTAAAGACGTCAGTGTCATTATATTCTTATTTTGGCGATTTGTATGAAGATATTTGTGATGGGAGTTTTTAACAAAGGAATACCCTGTTTAATGAACAGACGTGCGCCGTGAAGATCATTCTTTACCAAGATGCTTTTGAAGTGTTTAATCCTTTAGGTTCAGGAAAGACTAAAATATTGGCTGTCTACATGAGTTTTGCTAATCTATTTCCATGGAATAGATTCAAAGTCGAAACAATGCAGTTAGTTTTATTGTGCCGAGAGACTGACCTACTGGAGTTTAACGCAGATAAAGTTTGTGCAATGCTTCTTAATGACTTGCTACTATTGGTGAGTAAAGGTTTTAAGGTTGAATCGCAGAACGTCCTTGGTTCTGTTGTAACTATATGCGGGGATAATTTAGGTAGCCATTATCTTGGCGGGTTTGTCCAAAACTTTAGCAATTCAAAGCATTTTTGCAGATACTGTTTGATTAGAAAAGAGGAATTTCTAAAGGACACTTGTTTTGAAGAAGCATATCAAAGAAGAAACCCCCAAAATTACAATGAAATGATTTTGCAACTAGAAACTGACGAATCAATAGATTCTGTTATGGGGATTAAATTCGCATCCCTTTTTAACAAATTAAGTTACTTTCATGTCTGCAACCCTGGCTTACCTCCATGCTTGGGACATGATTTGTTTAAAGGAGTAGTGTAGTATTAGCCTTGTGTTTGCATTACTTTGTGAAGATAAAGAAGTGATTAACGTGCAAGTTTTTGAATCGCACGTTAGCACAGTTCAAATGCTTGGGTAGTGACACTAAAGACAAACCCGCACCCTTCAGTAAAAAAGGAAAAAAATGTGACAGGTCATGCTGTGCAAAATTGGTGCTGTTTGCGCTTAATCACCATCATTGCTGGGAGCAAAATAAAAGACACTGATGATCCTGTTTGGCAAACAGTTCTGCTTTTAAAGAAGCTTGTTAGCTACGTATACTTAAGAGCCATAACAGCAGAACAAATCTGTTTTCTTAATTCGTTGACATAGGAATACCTTATCAGACGCAAAGAGTTGTTTCCCAACATTAACCTTCGGTGCAAGCATCATTATTTGATGCATTACCCTTCACTTATTTGTCAGTTTGGTCCGTTGATGAATGTGTGGAGTTTGCGCTTTGAAAGCAAACATGTGTATTTTAAGGCAGTTGTGAAGGCATCCAAAAATTTCATTACGTCACCAAGACCATGGCAGAATCACACGAACTCTTCCAAGCATATTTGCACCACGGTCAGATGTTTCCATCGCCTGACAGTGAAACTGACGATGGGTTTGTGGAAATCTCGTTAGATCTTTATTCAGAGGTAGTTGCTGATGCTGTGAAGAACTGCAACCGTTTTGTTAACAATGCTCAAGTATTATCCTGCCAGTCACTCCATATTAACGGTCCTGAATTCAAAGCCGGACTTTTTCTTGTAGTACCACGTCACGAAGACAGAAGTGTTTTATTCGGCCAAATTAAACTGTTTCTGAGAATTGCATCTGTTAACCATATAGTAGTGCAGTTGGCCGACACTTTGTATGACGTAAGTATGGATTTGTATGTAGTGAAGAATATAAATTCACTCTACGCATGCATTCATTATAAAGACTTGGTTGACTTTCATCCTCTACCTGCTTATACTGTAAGCAAGCAGCAAATCATAACACTGAAGCATGCCATTTGAACTTAATTGTTGAGCATTAGACTATTTTGAAATCGGCACTGGGTTACTAGTCTACCTTATCGGGATTGGCCGATACTGCCATTGGCCAAACAGAGCCAATATTGATTGTAAACGTGTACCAAAAATGAGTAGTTTGCTAACAAATAGCCTACTTTAAAAAAATTGCATTAGGAAGGTATTATTCTGGTTGCCTTGAAAAGGGGAACGGAAGTCTGCTTAGACCTGACGAAAGGTATTCAAACTGTAAGTCTTCATCTCAAATGGTTCACAAACCATCGAAATGGGGACAGAGTCAGACTTCTGATGCAAATATCGGCGATCTCTACTACTTTGTTGACTTTGGCCACATTTCTCTCTTCTCTTGCTAACTGGTGCACCCAGTAAACATTTTGTGGTCGCCAATGTGTGTAGGCTACTGACTTCGGATTTGAGGGAAATGAAAGCCAACGTAACAAGCATGCATGTGTAACACCTATTGCCATTAGTGCATAATATTGTTAGCATAAGAGAAAATCTTAGACGTAATGAATTTCAGTGAGATATACAAGTCGCAGTTCCCGATCACCTCTATGAAATAGTGTGGTACAGTGCCCCCTTGTGAATAAGATAACTGTGGTAGTGGTGTAAGAGAGAAAACTGCGAAACATGCTTCTTGCTCTGAATCTATTGTACTCGTTTGTGAAACTTGAATCCACATTATTATGAAGTAAATATTAACTCGACCGTCGAACCCAATTGTTCGGTCTTGCCAGCACAATAAAAGAGATGTTTGGACAGTAAAGAGGAATAACATTTGTTCAAAAACTGCCCTTGTTAGTGTGGTAAGTTGTGTAAAATATTAAAAGTTTAGTTCTCTTAAAAGTGTTATTTTCGTGACAAAAGGTTGGGCTTCACTGCAAGATTTGTGGTATTATCTGTACAGTTTTATAACGACGTTTGCAGGCCTATACGATGGCTTGTGCCTACACACAGTCATTACTCAAAAAATTTAGAAAGAAATTTAAAATAAAATAAGTAATTTGGTTCTTTTCATTAGAACTAGCTGAAAGCCCGTGCTATGCAAAGGTGTTATAATATTAACGAGACGGGATTGGTACACAAATGTCACAAACGTCCCCCAACCTCCCCCAACTCCCAAGTCAAGAACAGCGCTCAAAATTGGAACCGTAACAGGGTCCTTCAATGTTCATTAGGGTACCCCGGCGACAGCTGAAGTTTTATGATGAGTGATTCCAACTTCAGAGCTTGTAGTAGAATTTGATACCTGGTTCCATGCAATTCGATGTTTTGATTTTAGTGCGAGTTGTGCTATGCCATTCAACTTGTTTCCTCGTTGGGTGGACCCGATGTGTTCCCTCACTTTCACTCGGAGCTGCCACTTCATTTCTCCAACGTTGAAAGACGAGCATTCTGTGGATGAAATCTTGTACACAACCTTGCTGGGGAAGGCAATTTTGGTCGGGGCGAGATTAACGAGTGGGAGCAGGGAGGGGGCGGGGGATAACCGCTGGGTACGGAGTCTTGTTATACCCGTATGTCGGGGGAGAGGGGGAGATGGATTGCCCTTCTGAAGCGCAGAAGCTTCTTAAGGTTGGGTAGGTATCGAAGACAGCAGGTCACTCCCAGGCTGCTGATTGTCCTGTGGATTTCCTCACTTCTGCTTGGCAGGGCTGTGGTATATTCCGTCAGTTGATCTTGCTTGATGTTTTTCTCACTTCTCTCAAATCTTACTTTCGCTTGGCTTTCTGCATTTCGATGTTCAACATCCGTGCTGGAAAAGGTCTCAGTAAGAAGGTTATTTTGGTAAGCTTGAGGTGTTTTCCTCTATCACAGGAGAGCATCGTCGGGATAGTGCAAATCCCTTACAGTGCGGGTGGTTTCTGAAAAGCTGCGTAGCTGTTGTGACCTGCCTTGTTGTTGAACAGGACGCCCAGGAACAGCTGCGAGTGGCTCTTCTTTTCCTTCGTGAACTTGATTCGATTCTTGCGATCTGTTGAGCTCTCCAAGGATGGCATCGCTCTCATCTTTGTACGTTGTGGAAAACACACCATCCGCATATCTCTTTCAGAGCAAAAGATTCGGGAAGCTATCATTGATCAATTCATCCAAAAATTGTAAAACAATTTCAGACAGTGCTGGTGAGAGCAATGCCATCCTTGGACAGCTCAACAGATAGCAAGAATCGATCAAGTTCACAATAGAAGAGAAAGACCACTCTCTGCCTTTACTGGATGTTCTGTTAATTGACAAGGAAGGTCACGTCAGCTGTGCACCTTTTCCGAAACCATACCACACTGGCAGAGGTTTGCACTAACGATCAGCTCATACAATTTTCAAGAAGAAGTTAGTCTGTAACTGCTGTTACATCAACGCGGTGCACCCTGCCGTTAACGTGGCGCCGCGTAGTGCATGCTATGCATATGCAAACAACAGCAACGGCAGGCCATGCACTTGCGGCAAACAGAGGTTGAGTCCTACTCAATCAGGTAAGAGTTGCCTCCTTGACGAACTGGCCAATGGCCAGTAGACGATAAGTCTTTTAGTCGAAACAAAAGAGAACCCACATTACCCCTCACTAACTGCAGAAACAAAAATCTCATATTTTTGTGTGGATTAGGCCTACTCTTTAAATTGTTTGTATCAAAGCTCCAGTAACACAACTGGCGTGCGGCCGTGGATCTATTTCCTGCCGACTAAAGATAAAACACAAATCTTTTGGCGGTAGTAATTTTTAAATTCATTCATATGCTTGGAATTAAAAATTACGAATTCTAATGGTTTGGGGTGTGAAAATGGTGAATGCAGTCAAACAACCACAAATGAGAAATAATTGATGATTTTTTTTTACCACTGTTGGAAGCGGGAATCTCTTTAATCCATTCATCCTTGTCATGATAAGTGTAATGGACAAAGTGGCCACTGCTGCTAAATTTTTAGTCACAATTGACTGCGTTTAGTCGCGAGGAGGCTAGCGGCCAGTGCCATTTTCCCTTTTTCACCCTTTGTTCTCGAGCTGTATAAAATCAAGGAACTCTAGGCCAGATCTTCAGTTGGTGTTGGGGTTTCAAGCCTGAAAAGGTCGAACCTATGGGCGGCTCGGGTCAGGACAAGTTGAAAAGCGTGAACTGATGCCCAATATGTAGTTACTCTGTGCATAGTCCCCTAGCTACGCAGTAAGGAATAAATTGTCTTTGAGCTTAACTCGAAACTAATCGTCTATTTCTTGAATACGTCATAGATTTTGGAGGCATAGTCCTGGGATATAAATTAACTAAAGGAAATTTTTTTCCCTAGGCAGGTCGTATTCTAGAAAACAATGAAAACAATTCGGGGTTTGATTCATGTGGGGAAATCACGGGCGGCCATTATTTTTTTTGTTATTAGAGGCAAACAAAAAATTCTTGCCCACTTTGTTTGAAAATAAGGTAAAACGGTGAAATGGAGCCAATTAGTGGTACAGAAAAATAATCCCTTTGGATGGTAAATTATGAAATTGTGAGCATTCTTATAAAATCGTCCTGTGCCAGCGTTGTCGGACAGTTTACAGTTAAAAGTTTAAAGTTACCCAGGGTCCAGCCTGTGCCAGCGTTGTTGGATACCCTGTGGGAAGGAAAGAAGAAAATAGGCCAAACAGCAAATATCGTACACTAGAAATTACGTAGTACAGTAAATAGCCAACTTTATCCACTTAACGTTTCGTCGGAGTGGCATGATCCGGATTCGAACTGGCTACCCAATCTGTCCTCAGATCACTGACATGACGTCTTTACATCGTCATGGCCTTTCCTCCACCAGTGGAAATCCACAGGATAATCAGCAGCCAGGGAGAGACCTGCCGTCTTCAATACCTATCTGACCTTAAGATTAAGCTTCTCCATTCCAGAAGGGCCCCCCCCCCCCCACCTGTCCCACACACGGGTGAGCCACTAGTAGAAAGTCGCCGAACCCAGTAATTATTCCACCCCCTGCTCCAACTCGCAGCTTCTCTTCTCTTGTGACCACTGACTTCCTACTTCTCCTAGTCAAAGTCCCCTCTGCACGGATGTGTACAAGATTCATGCGGAGAATGCCCGTTTTCTATGTTGGAGACACGAAGAGACAGCCCCAAGTGATATTGAGGGAACACATCAAGCACTCTTTCCATCCAACCACACACACAAACATGCGTGTCTTCAAAACTTTGCAGAAAGTGAGAGTGCATGTCATGTAACGATTTATTTAATTTTTCTCTCTTTATTGATTATGGAATTTCTTGTTTCAAGATGCCAGTTTTCAAGGTTTGAATGCTGCACGAACGCTGAGGAAGTGTGTAGTCATCTCTACTATGACAGTCGAGGAGTTGCTATCATCAAGTACTGTTCAGCAAAATTATATAGCCTATAGAATGAAATACTTAAAGCTCAGGAATAGTAAAGCTGTGGTACTTGACAAAAAGTGAAATATATGGCATTTGATAGTTAAAAGGTTTCCTTTGGTACAGGGTTTCGTTAAGGCCCCTAGAATGATTTCAGAAGTGGTGCCACGAAACTTGACCCTTAGGACCGGAAATGGTGGCCATTTAAAAAAATGGAAGCCCTAATTTTGCTAAATTTGAAAACTGTGCTACATTCGTGATATTGGTGCCGTTTTCATACGAAATATAGTTGCTGAATTCGAAAATGTCATCCCCTTTACCATACTTCAGAGTAGGAGTGGCACAGCAGGAGTAGGAGTGGCACAGTCGTGGCAGAGTAGGAGTGGCACATAATTCGATAATATCGTGATAAAAATTTTCGTCGATTGTCGTATCCCACTTTTTCTGATTTATCGAATTGTCGTGAAAATCCTGATGTTTAAATTGTCATATCACGGAAACCGTAATAGCTAGAAACAAGCGGATTGGGCGTTGCGTGTAGAATTATAAGGGGTATCCAACCTAGTATGCAGTACTGTTGCTAGCCAATTTAGCTGCTTGCTGCTACAATAGCTATTCAAGCACAACTGCTAAATAGGTTTTATATTGTGAGAAAGTAATGAACAATGGCAATTGCATTTTCATATCTATTGCCCAAGTTGTGAGTGACACACAATTCACATTTGTGAAAGTTTACGGTAGGCTTCAGCCATTGTTGTTTTTTTTAATTATAGGAATAATGGTTATTCCAGCCTCAAAAATTGTTTTATCGAGATATTATCGATTATCGCGATAATTAAAAAAGTTTTATCGGGATAAAATTCTTTTTGTATCGTGCCACCCCTACTTCAGACCTGTTGTGGTGTGATACCCACTTCATATAGTAGGGCGGCTTGGGTCCAAAAATTGATGGAGTTGTTCACTTTCTGTGAAAAGCTTGGAATTTGGTGTGGATCCACATGAAGAGTAATTGGAAAGCACAATCGGTTCTTAGTTATTTCCGTGTTCAAAGTGTTCTTGCAAGCCCTCTAATAACCCGAAATGAACGTACTTAAAAATTTCTCGAAGGTTTGAATATATTCTTTCCATCAATCCTAGGCCGAAATTGTTGACTTAGGTAGGGACCGTTTTACGCCCATTTAAAGGTGAAGAGGTAAGGACGTAGCGACGAAAGCATATGTTGATTTTCGAATTCAAAGTGCTCTTGCGAGTCCTCTAATAGCCTGAAATAGACATGCTTACGATTTTTTGAAAGGTGGGTATCTATTCTTTCCATCAATCTTAACCTAAATGGTTTAACTTAGATAGGGACCGTTTTATGCCCATTTAAAGGTGAAGAGGTAAGGGCATAGCGGCAAATACATACGTTGATTTTCGAATTCAAAGTGCTCTTGCGAGCCTTCTTATAGCCAGAAATGAACATACTTAGGTTTTATGAAAGGTGGGAATCTATTCTTTCCATCAGTCATAACGTAAATTGTTTAGGTTAGATAGGGACTGTCCTACTCCTGTGTAGCTGTAATTGGTGTAGCTGATATTTTGAATTTCAGAGTGCCAGTGTAATGCTCATATTTGTATTTTTATGTAAGCTAACAAATTTTGGTTAGGATTGATAGAAAGAATAGATCCCCACCTTTCAGAAAACCCTATGCATGCCCATTTCTGGCTATAAGACAGCTCTCAAGGGCACTTTGAATTCAAAAATCACCATACGCTTTCGCTGCTACGTCATTACCTCGTCATCTTTAAATGGGCGTCAAACGATCCCTATGTAAGTTAAGCAATTTGGTTATGAATAATGAAAAGAATAGACCCACACCATTCAGAAAATCCTAAGCGTATCCATTTCGGGCTATTAGAGAGCTCGCAAGAATATTTGAACACGAAAATCACTATAACTACCTTTTTTCGTGGGGTGGTTTGAACTTGATATCAAAGGTATTTTTTCCAGTTACTTTTCATACGCATTCATGCTTTTCACAGAAAGTGAAAAATTCCATCAATTTAGGGCCCCAAGCCACCCAACTTCATGAAGTGTAATGTGCATTGGGGGCCACACGCGTAACGTATTTGACACCGTTATTTGCTGAATCTGAGTCAGTTAAAAAAAATCTGAATAGAACCTTTTTAGTTGTCAATTCCGTGCTCTACAATTTTGGAAAATATATTTTGCAGCCGTTTCCGCGATATATTAAAGAAAAACAATTTCGGTTGCTTGTTTCCAAGATGGCTACATTAGCTCAACATTCTTTAACACCGTTTATTGGCTGAATCATTGAATCTACGAAAAAATTAAAAAGATAATTTTTATGAAAAGACTATCACTTTGGTTACTGTGAAATGAACCATCAAATTTACCGGACAAATTTCCGAGCAGCATACGCCCACGTTCACATTGTAAATTGTTTATAATCAGTTTAAAAAAATCGTGATTTATACTTTGAAAGTTCTTCAACATTCTGAGATACTTACAAAACACACACAAATTTCAAAGTTCAAGGAAGAAACACAGTTTTTCTTCGAATTTTCGACAGCCCTAACACTGGTGGATGTAAACACAGTCGACTGCTTCACCGGGCTCTCCTTCACGTGTTCTTCGTTCTTACCACTTTCGTGCAATTTAAATTCGGTGGTTTCACGTTGCCTCTGGTATTGGCTTGCCCATCTCCACTCAAGATCGGTGGTTTTACGTTGCCTCCTGTATTTGCTTGCTGCTTTCGTCTCAAGCTCTCACACAATTCACCTTTCACTAGGAACTGTATTACAGGATTGGACGGTCCCTGGATATTCATCTGTACAGTCTTCTCTCGGACGTGGTGTTGAATAGCCAGGGATTCAAGTCCTCTCAGATGTACGTCCCTGTTGGAATTAGACACCAGCAGGGTTCTAGTGCATTCCCAGTTTATGTTGTGCCGTGTTTCCATGTGGTGCACTGCAATGCCGTTCGTTACTACTTGATTCCTGTTGTCTGCCAAATGCTGCTTGACTCTGGTTCTAATACCTTTTCTAGTTTCTCCAATATAGACGGCATCACAGTCACCACATGGACCTCGGTACACTCCTTCTCTAGTATTATTTATTTTACGCCAACAAAACCTGCTCTCCTTGTTCATCCATGTCCTCTCTGCTCAAATTGTGAACGCTGTGTCGTGGCGTCTTCGTCTCGTCAAAAATTGCTCTTTTAGCCCTTTAGAATTCTTTACGTAACTCTCAAAGCCGTTAGTCTTCAGAACCTGTTGGATTCCATCGCTTACTCTCTTAAGGTAGGTTACACCAATTCGGGGTTATTGCACAACACCGTAATTATTGCTGTTCTTCTTCTCGTTGTGGCTCTCAATCCCTTTTTCTTTATCCCTTCTGATGCACACTGCCATCTTAATCATCTCACTGAGGCAACCAGCAGGGTATCCCAGACGTATAAACCTCCCTTTCGTCTCATACAAATACTTGCGGGCCAAATCTAAATCGCTCGAGTTGTTGACTTTTCTTTTAAGCTCATTCTGAGCAATCCCCTTCAGCTGCGAAACTGGGTGTCCTGAAGTGAAGAAGATACCCCCCACACAACACAAAGACATCCTATGGATATCTAATGGCTGTCATCCATGGATATAAGGGATATCTCTAAGATATCCATTTACATCCCATGGATATCTATTGGACATCCAAATGTCTCAGTCCTGGGCATGATGCAGCACATCCATAGGATATCAGTCTGACGTCGGCTGGAGATCGTGAGGATATCCACTGGATATCTTGAATCGTCCATTAAAAAACATATCCGTAAGATATACACGGACGTAATTTAGAGCTTACGAGGATATCCACTGGATGTACAAGAATTACTCTTTAAAAATCACATTCTTAAGATATCCATGGACGTCGTTTACAGCTTACTAGGATATCCATTGGATGTACAGGAATTACTCAGCACATCCATAGGATATCCGCCTGACGTTGGCTGGAGATCGTGAGGATATCCACTGGATATCTTGAATCACCCATTAAAAAATCATATCCGTAAGAAATCCATGGACGTAATTTAGAGCTTACGAGGATATCCACTGTATATACAAGAATTACTCTTTAAAAATCACATCCATAAGATATCCGTGTACGTCCTTCATAGATGGCTGGGATATCCTATAGATATCGGGAATTGCCCTTAAAAATATATCCGTAGGACATCCATGGACGTCATTTAGAGGTTACAAGGATATCCATTGGATGTAAGGAATTGCTTTTTAAAAATCACATCCATACTATATTCGTGGACGTCTTTCAGAGGTGGTTGGGATATCCACTAGATATCGGGAATAGCCCATTAAAAAACATATCCGTAGTATATCCATGGATTTCGTTTAGTGGTTGCAAGGATATCCTTTGGATGTATTGGCATTACTCTTTGAAAATCATATCCACCGGATATCCATAGACGTCGTTGTGAGGTGCCTGGGATCCCCAATAGACATCTGAAATAGCCCATAAAAAAACATATGCATAAGATATTCATGGTCTTCGTTTAGAGCTAGCTGCGATAGTGAGGGTACTGATTTACTCGTTTTCAAAACACGAAACGATTACTTAGTTGAAGACGAAGAACGGCCTGAAACTTAGTGCCCGAGGAAGACAGATGTAAAGCAGTTATACCACCAAACTTTCTAAAGCTGTCGAAAATTCCCAAGATATTGTGAGATTGCGTTTTTTTTAAAGATCTAATATCTTACTAGGTGAAGATGAGTGTGAATCTAGTTGGACATTAATTCTCAGAAAAAAATTTACAAACATCTTGTCTGAACCCTGTAGCCACAAGCTACTTATTTAATTTTTAGTGGCACACTATGGATGGATTACATGTTCAAAACAGCCTACTTTACTGCGAAATGTTTCAACTGACAATACATTTTAGCTACGCACAGAGCAAAGGAATACAAGGGGGTGGAATCGTGTTCACAATGTAATATTTTGGCTATCTTATTGGACGTCGTCGAACTGTATTCTATGGCTTGCCCAAAAGCACTTTTCGAAAATGTCTGCGACACCAATTGTTGGGGGAAAAAATGTCTGCAGCTAATCTGTTTTTATCATATGGTTACTCATATGTTTATTGGTTTTTACTAAATAAGTTTTATGTACTTTACCCTATTGATCTGGCTACTTCGCCAATGGAAAGGTGTCATTGAGATGGTGAAAATGATATATAGGAATGTCAAAATCAGTCAAAAATTACAAAACGGTAGAAATACGCCCAAAATTTGTCCAAGGCAGCCTGTTTGTGGATTTAAGTTTGCTAACCAATAAAACTTGGAAGTTGGTTTCGGCAATTTTGACTCACAACATCAAAATTAATCTAAACGAATAAGATATTAAACACTGTTGAGAAATTAACGTGCAAGTGAACTTAAAAGTACATGCCTTATATCTTCCAATTAAGGGTAGAAGACCATCGATATACAAATATAACCGATAGGCTATGCCAACCAGGAATCACATATTTGTTTTACATAGTGCAAAGCAGAAATATTCAAGGAGGTCAGTGACTGGTTAAATTTCTCAAATGTCTGCTGTGAGTTAAAAAACTGTATGATTCAAATTTAAAGCCAAGAAGAAACAAGTATTTACAAAAAAAACACTTTATTACAAAATGGCACAATGAAAAACTTACATTACTTGTACGAAAAATAAAATAAAATTATCTTAAACTTTAAAACAGCCGTAATAAATGA
Organism: Lithobius niger; assembly: GCA_023313725.1. Classification (NCBI taxonomy): domain Eukaryota; kingdom Metazoa; phylum Arthropoda; class Chilopoda; order Lithobiomorpha; family Lithobiidae; genus Lithobius; species Lithobius niger. Next base: position 94,409 of record JAHWFP010251287.1, read on the forward strand.
AAGAGCAATAATTTCTTCAACAACAGCCTTTTCATTCCGAAGGGCTTCTGCATCAGTGTCTGCATGCTATGGTTGTGTTTTTCACCTAAGAAACAAAATGGCAAATTTCAAATTTACTGCAATGTTACAACATTTTTTTTTGGTTTTAAAACCTACAGATAGGCAACCATCAACAACCAATATTCAGTGTTACACTAAATTGAATAAGGGATGAGATTGTGTCTAGGCCAAAAAAGAGGAACATTTTTCTACTGTAAATTTTTTGACGGGGGGGGGGGGCACAAAAAATGAAATCAGGGTTCATTAAATATAAATGAATAAACGTATAAACGTATAAATGTATGAATAACGTATAAACGAATAAACTAGGACTACATGGTGTAAGGATGCATGTCTTTGAGGCTGCTCACCATGCTAGCCGAGAGCCACTCTGTCTTGGAGGAGCTGGTACGATGTAGGGAAGCAGAGCATTCACCTCCTGGGGCTCTGTGAACAGTAATAAACCGATGTTTTATCTGTTGATCGGTTTTAGTAAGAATCATTTGTGACATTAGCAGCTGGAATGAAGAAACAACGTCACGTATTTGGCACCCAACATTTTAAAATAATCTAATGGAATTCTGTGGTCCTGGGAGGAGGAATTTCGGCATTTAATCACAACTATATCCGCAGCGAAAAACTGTAGGTAAAAAGCCGTAATCATAGTGTGATGTGAATCACCATTGCTAAAATCACAATTGATTTACTCCTAAACCGATCGACAGGCCAAACATCGGTTTATTACCATCCTCAGAGCACCCAGCAGTGTATGCTCTGCTTCGCTATATCGTACCAACTGCTCCAAGGCAGAAAGTGGCGCTCGACAACGGTATTTTAATTATAACACAAGCAGACTACAGACAGACTGACCCCATGTTGGCCGCACCCCCCGGGGGGACCCCCCCCCCCCCCCACCCGGGGGCCCCCATGTAGGAAACTTTCTATTTTTTAATAACGGAATTATTTTTTTGAACTAACTGAACGCGAAATCCCTTGAAAATGCGTATAAATCACATGCCTGTGTAATGGAGGTTACTTTTCCCAGCTAACCTGGTTGCGGTTGCCTTTTCTAGCCTGGATTGTTTCTAAGTTCGATGGAGTGTTGTGGCGGGGGGCTTCCTCAAGTTATTTAGGGCTCTGCAGCACGGTTTTGACATTGGGTGTTTTTGCATAGCACTGGAACCCATGTTTCGAGTGGATGCAATGATACTCCCCTCGCCTTTGATGGTGTTGGATCACGTTGGTAGGCAAAGGTTTCCTCGATGATGTGATTAAAGGCGCTTGGTATCCCAAGAAGCATCGCTCTAACGCCTTGAACGTTTGGTCATACTTTCCCCTCTGCAAACAGAGTCCTCACAACGCGAAGCATTTCTTGCTTGGCAATCGAGTGGAGAAGAGGGGCATCCCACTGATTTTCTCCACTTGATTGCCAAACAAGAAATGCTGAGGTTCTTGAGAACCTCAGCCACATACGAGTAGAAGGACCACACATTCAATCAGCAAAAACAAGTTTTCTGGCCTTGGGTACCCAGGCTCATCCTTAATCGAGCCATCAATTAAACCTTTGCTCTCCTGAACCCAAGGCCAACCAAGGCAAGGGGAGTACCCCAAAGAGAATGCTTACCAGAAAAGGCCCAGCATATGTCCACAATACTACTGAGCTCCTCTAGTCCATCATATTGGAAACACGGGTTCCAGTGTTATGTAACAACAACACCCAGCAACAAAACAATGCTCTGGTGTCCAAAATAAGTTGAGGAAGGCCTTGACATTCCAGCTGACGAGGAAGCTCACCAAGATGGAAACAGGAACCGCAACTAGGCCAGTGCCGAAAAAGAACCTGATTACACAGTTACCAAAATCGCAACAAGACCCACCTAGCCACCTCATCCGCTCCTCCATACGACCCACCTAGCCACCTCATCCGCTTCTCCATGCGAGTCTAAACCCCCGTGGACACAACCAAGCAATCCCTAGATACTGTCTTGCTGGAAACTGCCCAGAAATATCGAGTGCCGTATACAGTATAACCTCATTAATAAGAACTCGGACAACAAGAAGTTCCGCTTAATAAGAACTTTTTTCAAAATTTTGGTTGGTCAGCTACTCAGTCAGTGCGAAATATATAACGCTATAACGAACTCTATTAAAACGAATGTACGGATAAGAAGAACAAATTATTTACAATTCCAGCTTATTTTACGAATTTGCTGTTCGTAATAGTTTCTTCCCCCCACCCCTTTGAATTTTTTTTCATTCCACGCAAAACATTGATCCCTAGTCGACTCCATCTTGGGAAGTGATAGAAGTGTGAGAGTTGTCCATTTGCCAAGCGAGAAGGTAAAAGGACGAATGAAAAGAAAATAGCCTACAGTGACCGGTAGGCTACATTATTTTAAAGTTGCAGGTCAATTTCCCTCGTCCGTTTAATGAGAACTATGTATGGTTAATAACTACATTTTTAGCTAGCAGTCCCCTTACACTGCATTGTGTTCCCTATGGCCAATGCTCAGCTGTTTATGTAGGGGAGACATGACGTAACATCAACACTGATTCTGGAGCACCTCTGTGCGACTAAGGCTCAGGACATCACTTCTTTGTAGCAATCGTTTATGCACAATTTCAAATAAATAAAAGATATCAGTACAATATCTTCAGCAATTTTCGATTGTCAATTCTCTGGAGATGTTGGGGCTCAGACGACAGTCTTCTTCAGGCAAAAAACAGAAATTTCTCCCCACTATGTCATGTTCGATCATCTGCTTTTCGAATCAGCGGTCTAGCGTAGCCTCCACCACTTGCGAGGCCAGTTTTCCAACCCTCGCACAGCTTATCATTAAACTCGCTACAGAGCAGAAACTGTATTCCAGGATTGGATGGTCCCTGGATATTCATTAATTCAACCTTCTCTCGAATGTGGTGTTGAATAGCCAAGGACTCCAGGCTCCTCAGATGCTCATCTTTGTTTGAGTTTGACTCAAGGAGGGTTTCAGTGTCTTCCCAGTTGATGTTGTGGTGCAATTCGATGTGGTGCACTGCAATGCCATTTGTTGTCATTCTACTTCTGGTGTCCACCCTGTGCTGCTTGGCACGGCAGCGAATTCCTTTGCACGTCTCACCAACATAAACAGCAGAACAGTCACCACATGGTACCCTGTATACTACTTCTCTGGTGTTTACAATCTTTTTCAAAATGATCTTTGCTCACGCTCATCTTCTTGAGCGTGAAGAAAGATCGTTGAAAAAGATTGTATACACCAGAGAAGCAGTATACAGGGTACCATGAGGTGACTGTTCTGCTGTTTATGTTGGTGAGACGTGCAAAGGAATTCGCTGCCGTAACAAGCAGCACATGGTGGACATCAGAAGTAGAATGACAACAAACGGCATTGCAGTGCACCACATGGAATTGCACCATAACATCAACTGGGAAGACACTGAAACCCTCCTTGAGTCAAACTCAAACAAAGATGAGCATCTGAGGAGCCTGGAGTCCTTGGCTATTCAACACCACATCCGAGAGAAGGATGAACTGATAAATATCCAGGGACGATCCAATCCTGGAATACGGTTTCTGCTCCGTAGCGAGTTTAATGATGAGCTGCTCGACTGTTGGAAAACCGGCCTCGCAAGTGGTGGAGGCTACGCTCGCCCGCCGATTCGAAAAGCAGACGATCATAACGACGATCGAACATGGTATAGTGGGGTAAAATTTCTGTTTTCTGCCTAAAGAAGACTGTCGTCTGAGCCCCAACATATCCAGAGAATTGGCGGTCGAAAATTGGCTGAAGATATTTTACTGATATCTTTTATTTGTTTGAAATTGTGCGTAAACGATTGCTACGAAGATGATTCCCATATTTCAAAGTTAGAACTACGACATTTTTAGACATCACTTCTCTATCAAACATGAGATAGCCTGGGAAAAACTCAACCATCTTTGTGTCCAAACTGTTAGGGCAAAAAAATGTCCCGCTGAACAACTGGGTACATCAAGAATTTTTGAAAGTGGTCAGTTTGGTGTCAGTTTTTCAGAAATAAAGCTACTCGGTAACATGTGATGGTACTACAATGTGGCAATACAAAAAAATGCAAAATTTCTTACTTGCATTCATCTAGCCTTTGAATGGCAAAGGTGGTATTTTCAGGGCTGTTTCGATTTTCTTGCTACTGGCATCATTGGTTGGGACCATATTTTTCGCTGTAGCTGAAATAAATTTTCAAGAGTTAAATTTATTCATGCATATTTGGCACCAATACGTTCACAAATACGAATGAATATTACAGTTCAGGTGAAACAAGTTCTGAATTAATATTTGTCAGTATGGGTACACCGCAAAAAAATTAAACTACTGACTACACACCGGACTACTCAAAATACTTTCAATAGCCTACCAAACATGACAAGCTAGTAAAGTTGCTGATATAAGTCGATTTGGTTGCCGACCATTGCCCGTGACCTGTATTGAAACTTAACTTTCTGGATGAAATGAAAGTGACCAACAATTTATTTTTATACGCCGTCTAGTGACTGGCGACCAACACTGGCCACAACTATCTTATTCCCTTTTTAAAGCGTAGCATCAATACAGATATGCACGATCCTGCAACAAGGGAATTAGTCCAAGTTACTGCTAATTTTCGACAGTTCGTGTGGAGATGAATATATTAAGTCTCCCAACTGTCTTCTTCAGGCGCCATTTTAAGGTTTAGCGGTTTTCGCTTAAATCAGACTGGTTGTTGTCATTCGAAGCGGACGATGGCCGTGCCCTTCGTGTTTTAAAGCCAAGCCTGCTGAAATGCATGCTTGCGGACAGATTTTCAGAGCTATTTAACAATGTTCTCACAACATGCCCCATAGCCGAAAGTTCCTGCTACAATTCTGCGATGCGATTTTCAATAAGCGAGAGAATCCTTGGGGGGGGGCCCCCCGCCCAAGAAGGAGGTAGGTAATCAACATAAACCTTCAAGAATTTTAACCAACATCTTGAATACCACAAGTGTTCAGCAATTTATTTTAGAAGCACACACATGAATCACGACTTGTACTCACGGTACAGAACTTAAGTCTTAAATTTTCTATGAAAGTCTTGTTTCCCTTCTTCAGAAGTTGGTGAACACTATTTGAAAAACTTCACTAATGTTGAGCTTCAATCGCAATTCGAATTTCGCTCCAGTCAAGAGTAAACCACTGCTCTTTATGTTTTGTCCGTAGGTGTCTGAATGATGTGCAAGTTCTAGCACTCATCGAGTTTGGCCATCAGAGCCGGGCGCATAATCCCTCTACTAAGTCGAATGATGAGCCAGTGAGATTCATAAGTGGTACTCGGCAACGAGAGAATCTTTTTATTGCAAGTGACTTAAGTGCACGGAGGTGAGCGCCTCCATGCACTTGAGTCCCTTGCAATGAAAAGATTCTCTCATCGCTGAGTACCACTAACGAATCTCACTGGCCCTTGATTCACCTTAGCAGAGGGATTCGTGCGCCCGGATCTTATGGCCAAACTCGACAAGCGCTGGAATTTGCACAACGTTCACACAACTCCAGGCTAAACATAATGATCAGAACAAAATTTATATGGACTGGAGAGAAATTAGAATTCTGATTGAAACGACATTAATGACGTTTTTCAAATAGTTTTTCCGACTTCTGAAGAAGAGGAACGGATTCTCCTCGAAAATTTACGACCAAGTTCTGTACTGTGAATACAAGTGGTGATTCGTGTGTGCGCGCTTTTAAAATAATGTTTTTTACAATAACAGTTATCGCCGGTTGCCGGTTTATCAAGTTTCAGCAATTTAATAATGTGAAAGCAATTACATGGTTGCAACTTCCATCTCTAATCCAGTTTACGAGACACAGGGTAGCATAAATTGTTTTTTCCCTTACCACCAACACAAGCAAAATTTCTCCTGTACAGTGCCACACCGAGGAGTTTTTATCTTTTTAGGGGAGGATGGGGGGGGGGGGGG
>JAHWFP010251288.1:0-10149 GCA_023313725.1 Lithobius niger
GCAACGTCGAGTGAAGACGATTCCCAGAAGCAAGAATCTCGAACGGGCCTTGACTCAGCTTCAGTGGATGACAAACCCGCATCTAATAATTCGCAGCAGGCTCGAATGGGAACTTTAAGTCGTGTGCGAGAAGATGACGATAAGAGCACAGAAGCCAAAGCGCAGAGAACCGAAAAATCTTCCCAACAAAATTCAACCTCTGATTCTACCTTTAATGGACGAGGATTTCCGGATATTTCTGACGGGAGTTTCCATTTTGCTCCAAAATCCCCATGGAAGAAACTTAAGTTTCCCCCACTTCCAACACTAAGTGTGGTGAAAACGAAGGATCCTTTCGGTAAGAATCTTATAACTGCAACTTTCAAAGATGATCACGAGCCGATTCGCAGTCAAGCTGGAGACAGGAATACGCCATACAGAGCATCTTCTACGAGATGGAAAGATGAAAGACCACTTTCAACACTAAAAGTCACGAAAACAAAAGACATTTTCGGTAATAAAATCATTTCCACGACATTTAAAGACGATTACGACCCAGTACAGAATCTCATAGACAGTAAACAAACGATAATCCATATGCCTGAGCACGGTGGAAATAGCGACATAGTGAGACCTCCGATTGTCAAATCTGCAGACGAGTTAATCAAGAACGATTCACACTTTGATGCACAACAAATGAGTCAAGGTAAAGAAAGGCCAGTTTGGACTCCTTACACCGAATCTCACAACTTCAACAAAATCCCAGATCTGACGAAGAACATGGAAGGTAAATTTGCAGAAGATATGGATAGGAATGCTTTGTCATCGCCACTCCAGAATCATATCCAGGACCCCGAAAGTCGAAATCCCGAAAACCAACTTCCCTTCGGTAATCGAAACACTTACTATGGCAAACTTATGTCGCCTGGCAGAAAGAAGGGTGTTTACAACTCACAGCCACACACCGAATCAACAAAGAAGTACCTCAGTCCTCTTGGCAATCTACCTTACATGAATATGCAGGATGAGAATGGTTGGAAGAAGCGATTAGATAGGAATAAAAATGTCATGCCAGCAAAGATGACCTACCAACCTGGAAAGTAGTTCTAGGCAGGACTATAATTTTATTGACTAAATCCCATTAAAGATGTGTTTTGGACAAACTTTTGAGCTTTTATGAATGTATGAGTTTTAAAAAATGTACAATCTGTGTTGAAATCGTTACTTATTTATCATGAAACCCATGCATAAAAAGTAATTACAAACAAACGCATCAAGCGTGCTGTAAAAAAGGAGTTATATGATAGAAGTTTCACTTTACTTGTTAAAATGTACACAGATAAAACTTGATAATTTTTAATTTAACTAATCAAATGTACAATTATTGATAAAATTGCATCTGTTTAAGTGCTGTTGTGCTTTACCAATCATATATTTAAAACGTAAAGCACAACAGCGCTTTAACAATGCACAACAGCACAACAGCACTTAAACAGATGCAATTTTCTCATTTGTACATTTGCTTATTCAGTTAAAAATCATCAATTTTTATCCGTGTACATTTTAACAACTAAAGTGTGAATATGACAGCGAGTATTGCAATGAAACAGTTTATGAAAATGAGGGCAAAGGCAAAAGTTACGACCCATTGAACGAAAAACTAACGTGTGCCAATTTACTTATTGGAGGCAGTTCATTACAGGCTTGTGTACAATTTAAACACTCTTACTTGCGTTTTAAGATATACACACAAATGTCTACTAATGGTTGAGACTATTATAGTTCTGAACAAACTTATTTAGGATTTAACATTTCAAATTGCAGCTTGCAATAGGCAACGAGAATCAACTTGCCACCTTGTCCATCTTGGCTTCAGAGACAGGCAGAACAACTTCTTAGGGGGTTGCCACCACGAGGACAATGGCCCCGAACACTGGCTTGCTTGATTCGCACATGCGGCAAACTGACACACACACGCAAGCAGGCAGGCTTGGGCGTCACACTTTCTGGCTGGCTAGAACAACACATTATCTTGCTCACACACCACCCCTTTCCAGGCAGACTGGAAGTCTGGAAGTCGACGTGATCTTGCACACACAGGGATATCACGAAACATACACCTTCTCTCATCGGCAAGTAGCTCGTCGGAACCTTTCAAAAGGCTTTCTCGTAAGGGACTTCGTGAATATATCAGCGATGTGGTTTTGAGTTATGTATTCAAACACAATCTTGTTTCATTGAGGGCGTCACGCACAAATTTGTACGGGATATTTACATGTTTGGTCTGCATATGTTCGCGATGGTCTTTTACGAATGTTATTGCAGCTTGGTTGTCACAATAAATCGTTACTGGCATATGCAGTGGGATCCATGCTACCTCTTGCTGTATCACAAGTAGCCAAATCACCTCACATGTCGTCGTTGAAAGTCCAATAATTTAAACCTCCATTGTCGAGAGGGCTATGCATCTTTGTTCGTGCGCTCTCCAGGATATGGGAATCCCGGATAATAATCCAACATACTCAGACCAGAACTTCTGGTCGTCAATACTAGAAGCCCATGGTCTGCCTGTGTAGAAACTGAGTGCAGGACTTTCGTTGTTGGTTCACAGACGATACCTAAGTCTTGAGTAGTCGACGTATACAGTAGGACTCTTTCTAGGCTTCTCCAATAGTCTTGATCAGGGTTGGCATTATACTGTGCTAGGGCGATCACTGAGAACAAGATGTCCAGGCATATTCGCGATGCGACGAACGTAAGTCCACCCATCAATGATCGGTACACAGTTGCATCTTTTGGGTGTGAATCCTGGGATTTAGGAGCAGTCAGCAGTACTCCTGCTTCCATTGGTACTTGAACTGGTTTCAGATTATCCATTTTGTAGTGGATACAAGTCTTTGGATGTACGCTCTTTGGTGGAATGTCCAGAAACCGTTAATTCGTTCAAACTCTACACCTACAAATCTCCTAAGTTCTCCTAGGTTCTTAACATCATGTTTGCCAGATAAGTTGTTGATTACCTTGTTCTTGGTGCGGTGTCTTTGGCGAAGATTGCAAGGTCATCAACATATACTAAAATAACAGCTTTGTTCGTATAGATGTCTATGCAATTGGTTGCTTGTATCTTATCAAATCCAAGGTCTTCAAAGGCTTTATCCAATTCTGCGAACGATTGTCTGCCAGATTGATGAAAACCATATAATGCTCTATGGAGTCTCCAGACTGCATTACTATCTTGGCGGTATCAAGGAGCTGGTCGCAAGTACACTTCTCCTGAAGTTTGCCATACAAGTACACACATTTCACATCCAGTTGACATGTTACCCATCTGTAACAAATCACTAAAAACACAAAGAAGTATCACACCAGGGTGAAGGCGATGACTAGCAAATACGTCTCAAAATAGTCATGTCCATTCTTTTGTGTGTTGCCTTGGACGACTAGTCTTGCTCTAAACTTGGCAGGTTTACCTGTTGAGTCTTTTTTGACAGTGTAGACCCATCGTGAGACGATGGTCTTCTTCTCGGGGCTTCTTTTAACAGACGTATAAACTTGTCGTTTTTGCAGGGTGGACATTTCTTCATCCATTGCCTTCCTCCATTCGTCGGATTGTTCTGAAATGATGGCTCCATCAAAGTTGGACGGAATGGAGATACCTGCACATAGGGCTTCCGGGTTCAGAATATCATCATATGGATCTTCATCATCATTTTGGTACTTCCCTTGTTTTTCTACAGGGCAGTCTTCAGCTTCATGATTTGTTCTTTGATAAAGTGGGTTGTTAATCCAAACCTCGTGGTAAACTTCTTCTTCTTCAGTGTCCTTCATCTTCGGCGGTGTTAACACTCTTCGGATAGGATCACCAGTAGTTTGCTGGAGGGACAAAGGCTGGTAGGCTAAATAGCAATTGGTATCGAATGCAATACTGAGCAACTTCTCTGACAGACTGTTGGCGTGGTCCATCATTTTGTTTGTGATAGATGCCTGCTCTACCTTTTTCTCGGCCTTTCATCCTGATAACCACTTCATGCTGCCATTCATCGGTAGGATCAGATGGTTGGTGAGCAGGTGTGACAGGATCTGGAGTGCTTGTGGAAGTTGTTGCATAACTCAATGTTGTTCTTGGCGTGGGAATTCGCAAAACTCCTGGTGGGCTACCAGTACCCTTCTGTGTCAACAGTGTCTCTTCAACAACATCATCTGGTTCGTCTACAACATCTTCTCTACTTTCCAGGTCTGGCGTTTCCTCCACTGAAAATTCTACATAATCATCTTTCTTCTTGATAAACTCTTGTCGTGGAGTTGTCATAAGTCTAGGTCTTAAATTATACCTTGTAGCTGGAACAGTGTCTTCTTCACTGGTCCTGAAGTCTTTACACTCCGGTGTTCGTGTGTTATGCAAAGCTTTACTTCCGTTACGTTTTTCGTCGAAACGAACACTCTGTGTTTCACTGACGGCAGTTTTTCCATCATCTGCGCTTGATATCCTTTTATGTCGAAAGCATAGCCGACTAAAACATCTAGTTTTGATCTGGGTTGGAGCTTGGTACGATTCCTGCGGCCATCATGAACAAAGCACAGACTTCCTTTTCTTCTCAAGTGTCCTACACTTGGCTGGCAATTGAAATATAAGGCATTCGGTATTTCATTGTTTATGCCTGAATGGGCAACTCTGTTTTCCTGATGTACACGGTTGCGTACAGCATCTCGGCCCACCACTCCACTGAGAGGTGTGCAGAGATCAACATTGTACGTATCGTGCCCAAGATCGTGCTATGAAGATGTTCGGCGATTTCATTCATCATAGGGCTGCACACATTCGTACGTTTGGCCTTGGTGCCAAGGCGCGTCAGTTCATCTTGGAAATATTGAGCACAGTTCCCCATTCCATTGTCAGTTCTAAGTCAACAAAGTTTTCTTCCGGTTTTAGGTTCCGCGGCTGATAAATATAGTCGGAATTTATCTAACACTTCGTCTTTAGTTTTCATGGTATACACTACGCTTCTTCTTGAGTAGTCATCTGTGAATGAGGTAAAATATTTCGCCCCACCGTGGTAGGTCACGGATGCTGCTCCCCATACATCGGAATGGACCAGGTCAAGAGGGGTCTTTGCATTGCGTTCCACGAGGGTCACATGTTTGGCGAGAGTGGGCTTTCCCAATCTACATGCTTTGCAAATAGGATTATCAGAAGAGAGGGACTTAATACCTCACACTGTCCCGTTTTTGTCCATTTTGCGAATGGCTTGCATGTTCACATGTCCAAGTCTCTGGTGCCAAACTTCCATGTCCGTCCACTATTTTGCACAGCTTGGCTGATCTGCATCGTTATTTTGTTGATGAACAGCAGGTGCAGATTCATCTGACTTCACAATTGGTTTAGAAGCCACACGGCCGGTACATGATGCTTCAGTCTCTTGTCTGCATGACTTTTAGGGCCACTTTGTCCTTTCACAATGAAAAAACCGTTCTCCATTAGTGCCTGCATGACTACAAGTCCATGTTGATCTAAGATAACAAGTTAATTGCTATCAGTGTTTATCTTCCATCCGGCATCAAAAATCTTCGGTCCTGAGATAAGATTCCTGGTCTTCTTCGAGGTACGCAATACATTCATTAGAATTATTGGTACTATGCCCCTGTCCACTTGTATCTTCAATCTCACATCTCCGATACCGCTAATCTGCGTCGTGCTTTCAGTGAGTATGGCTGGACGAGTGTTCACACTCCTGTAATTCGAAAACTAATCTCGGTTGGCACAGAAATGGTGAATCGCACCAGTATCTTAAGTCCAATATGCATCCAAAGCATCAGTAAAATTTGCTTCGATAAGACATGCTCTTGTTGGCTCCTGGGCATTCACTTCCGCTTCGTCATCTTTGGAACTAGGGCTCAGACAGCCTCTGGCAAAATGTGATTTTACTCCACAATCGTAGCACTTGTTATTCTTATTTCATCTCTCGTTAGGACAGAATAGGCTTTTAGAACGTTGACATTCCGTCTTCCTTGGCATCCTCTCTGTGGACCACCCTTCTCAGGTGTACCGTTGCAGGCTAGAAGAAATGGCTTGTGTGAACCTCAAAGTCAAACCACCAGATAAATCATTTTGATCCATACCAAAATAATAATAGTGATGTTCACCGTTAATCTAAGAAAATGATTTTTTCACAGACTGTAGTAATGTGGTAACAATTCACTGAATAGTGTTTTATATACATTGAGCACCGTCACACTTATCACAGTTAAAGTGTTTCTCCTTCGAGTGTACTGGTGTGTAGGTCTAATTATAAAAGGTAACACTACTATAGCTTAACTCATGGTACGTAAACGTAAAATAAAGCTGTGCCACATAATTTGCACTTGGGCTGACTTTCTCTAGTATATACACTGGCCTGTATCAACGATAAACCTTGCCACATAATCTGCACATAAATTGTTTCTCACTGGTGATTGTGTACCAAATGATATCACTATTAGGGCTTTACTACACAACTCGCACTTAAGTAGCTTTTCACTGGTGTGTATAGGCTGTATGCTATTATTATAAAGCTTTACCGCGTAGCGAGCACTTTCGAGGCCTTTCTCCAGCGTGTGCACATTTATTGGGCTTTACACGTCCCACATACTTCACATTTATATGGCGTCTTCGTTGGAACACACTTAGTATAGTTTAATTTCGCCATGCACACAACCTTTTTTTCTATGTAGTGCTTTGGAAACGAGAGTCTGAGAAAAACAATTTGCAAATGTCTGTTCTCCACATGTGCTTCGTCTACTGGGGTAAAGTGGGCACATAACCCTGTTAAATTCAAAATTTAATTTAGGAAATTAATGTAGCAATGTTTATGCAATGTGTATGCAAATGACGAGAATAGATAAGGGCTAAAGGCTAAGACCCAACTAACATAAATGACGCACAACAATTTATTTCTTCGGTGCTCGGTTTCGTCCACACACACATAAAAAATACACAGTCTTACTTGTATCTCACAAATACACTGGAATGTCTGTTATTCACAATACTCTATGGTAGTCCTTACTAAATTATTGTGGTGAGCAAACTTGCTGCTTGCAAGTCTGCAAATGGCAGGACAAGGACACATCGTCCATCTCCATCATCGGCAAGGCAGAAGAATTTCTCACAGGGCTGGCTCGACATCGACAATGCCAACGGTCCCGAACACAGGCGTGCACGATTCGTCCCAACTACAGGAGGTAAAGCACATCGCACCTACAGCTGGCTGGAACACACTATTTCCCTCACAAAGTGAAACTTCAATCATATAACCCTTTTTTTATGGCACACTTGACGTTTTTGTTTGTAATCCGTGTACCTTTTTTATGGCATCACCAAAAACAATTTAGTCTATGCCTTGTGGCAGTAAGTAATTTTGTTTTCATTTACAAAGGTGTGAACACGCGCGCACATGCATTGATTGTTGCTGCATGTGAATGCAGTGATTGTTGCTGTCCACTTTGAAACCATTCAGCTCATCTCTGAAAGCCTGCATCTATGAAATAAATACGCCATTCTATCGTTTCTATAGCAGCCAATTTCGAGGCCTATTGTCCTTGAAATTAACAGAGTAGCATAGTTTGGTTTAAAACTGTAAGCATTTAACTGAAACACGGATACTCTAAAGGATAAAACTGCCTTGATTCGAATCTGCATCAGAGCCCCCTCTGAGCTGTGCAGCACTAGATTGTGTGAGGTGCCAAGTAATTATCCCGATCTTTTAAATAGCATCCATCTTTTTTTAGATTTTTTAAAAAGTATAAATTATACCGCTGCTTTTGATACGAACCTGCATCAGACCTTTTTCACATCTGTACACCCATGGGTTTGCTCATTGAGCTATCTTATCATGAAAATCAATTTTTTTTAAATTCCTTCTTAACCATGCACTATTGTTCTTTTCCATGAAGTGTATATGTATATACCACGCGCCATGGCTGTTTGCTGTGACGTGCATATCACGTGACTGGGCTAGTCCAATCAGTAGGCCAAACAGCCGTTGTTCTCGTTCGTCATTGGCTAACTCATGGTGACGCCACAGCAAACAGCCATTGCGCATGGTTTAGACTGGGCTATTCACTCAGACGGCCGAACAGTCGCTGTCCTCTTTCGCCAATCTTAAACTCATGGTGGCATTATGGCAGAGAGGCGTGAAACATGGTATAAGGTGGATGTATTTTCACAGCACAAATACTCGCCGAATTGGTTATGGTTCTCGTCTTACACTGTGTCAGAGCCTTAATAATGTCCTCCACTCCTCTTTCCTGCGTAAGTTTATGTGCTCCTGGTGAAACACGTGAAGGTAAAATCTATGCCAGCTAATATTTGTTTGACATTCACAATTCTACAAGCAAAACTGTTGTCACTCTATACCGAATTCCTTCTAATTTATGCAGATGGAGCCTGCATAACTCTAAATCACTAGTCTTTATTCTTTTTTTATTTGATGATAAAGCTTTTTTTTATGTTTATTTGGGTGTCAGGCATATCATTATAAAAGAGTTACTTTCATTAAAAATGTTTACATACTCTAACAACCTGTACTCTAAAACCAGTTAGTACAATTGCCAGAGGTTTTGCACCATCGTGTTTCCTCCGGCTGAAAGTTTGAACTCAGATTTATTTCACAATTTTTGTCAGCAAAAATGTAGTAAAAACCAATCAGAGCCAGGTTTTTTTGTGACTGTCCTGGAAAAACAGGTTTGTGCGTGGGGAAAACTTAAATGCGATGAAGTCTGAATGCTTATAAACTTCATCATCCGTTCATCCTCCATGTCCTCATAATCGTTTTTGTACTGCAGAAGAAGGTTAAAGCTTCACCAAATTCTCGAATGTTTTTTTTTTCCAAACCCCTATTCGAAGGCAGACCTATGTTCCGCTGCGGAAAAATTCAAACAAGTTAAGTGTGTATTGACAGTGAAAGAGAGTATCTGACAGTTTTTTTTTTTATTATAGTGAGGACATTATTATTTTCTTTTAAATAGACTAATGTTGGATGAAATTAAAGTATTCGAATTACACTTGGGTAACCCATAGTATGTTAATTTTGAATCGACTTTTTTTTTGTGAGGCCTAGAAGGGAAAGTTAGCCCTAGCTGAGCAACCACGTGCTGTTATCACGCACTTTTTACTATATTATATATGCCATTAGAAGAGCCTCTCACAGGACGAAATAGTAAATACAAAGACCTATTCATAGCTGAATCTGTCAGCAGAGACGTTTTATTTTTTATATTTTGATAATTTTTTTTCTACCATTTTTGCACCATTACATAATCTCGCGTAAATCAGTTCTGCGGGTTTCGCGGTGGACTTGAGTTTAAATCATAAATCTGGCTTCACAAGTGTTTTTTGTTGTTGTTATTTTTGTGTGGTTTTGGTGGAAAGCGGTAGAGTGGCAATGCCGTACAATGGCACCCCCCCCCCCTTTTTTTTTAACTGGCTTCCTCCAGAACACCTAACTGGCAGCAGCCACTCAAGGTTTTCTCAATAAAAAGTCTGGAAGTCAGGAAAAGGTACAAAAACATCAGGAAAAAAGTCAGGTATTTTCAATGTGTGTTTTGGTAAAAACCCCGAGTAAGCTGAAGTATACTGAATGTTATAGTTCGCTACGCCGCAGTCCTACGGAACTTTATGTACTCCTGCTATAACTAAATAACGGGTCGCAAATTGGGAACGAGACCGGTTGCGATGTCAGTGGTGCGCTTATGGCTGATATTCTACAAACGTAAAGTAAACACGTTTTGAGCATAGCGTAAAGTATAAAGTTAGCTATTTCCGCATAAACTAACTTAGGTTGCAGCATAGGGCATACATATTCAGGGAGCGTTATCACAGTTTCTTGTTTAAACTGCCATGACAACAGGTGAAAAAAAAATAATAATTTCAAATCTTTTACGTGGTTGGATTGAAGAGAATGAATGCGTTTTAGTAGTCATCTCTCTTTTATTTAGTTTATATAAACCAGATAGTAATCATGACAACATAATTTCAGCAAGCTGTAAAGTAGCTTCGGTATGACGAGCAGACGATGATAACGTATGGAATTCAACAATGGTCGCATACAATTTCTGAAATGAAGCATTCTTCCCTGAATGTTAATGTTAACAAATCTCCTGAATCATAGAGGTCTCCACGTGCAACACGGATTGGGG
>JAHWFP010251293.1:6851-23093 GCA_023313725.1 Lithobius niger
CATAACAATTTCTGCCCCAATATACTTTCGCTTCTGCAGAACCTAAGTATTTCTCAGACATAGGCCTACTCGTTTTGATTAAAGTTAAAGCAAAATCTTTCAAACTAGCTGTTCACTTCTAATAGGAAACCATGTTGTCACACTGCCTAGTTTGTTGTCGCATTGCCTACATACTGTGGGGGGCACAAGGTGAACAAAATTCCTTTGTAACATCCATCAAGGACAGCTTCTCCTGCAGTCACACTGTGCAAATCTCTTAGTCACACATTACCAAATTGGCGATGTTCAAACCCGAACATCTAACAATTGTAAAGAATATTTAGGAATAGCAATTGTTTGCTTCCATGAGGCTCTGCGGTATTGATGTTAGCTTTCATGTTGGTTTGTGTATATTTTGCTGCAGGATGCGTGGCCATGGGCCCTTTTCCTGCTGTAATAAAATTTAATTCTAATTCCATGCAATAATTAACAATGAAATGACACCCATCATGAGTCTTTGAGTATTTATTCAGAGCTATAAGGCCCGAACCCATGTGCTCTTTCCTATACTACTTAAAATCTAAACAGAGTACAATCTGCACACACATCTGTATACAAAGAAGATACAACAAATCACTATAAAAGTTCCATACAACAATTCTGCACGAATCTATCAATGCTGCGGCACAGTCCTGCTGCCGTCCTGCTCTCCATCAGTCACAAGCAGAATGACTCGACAAACTACCACACAAATTACATCTAATAAACATACACACTGAAAAATCTCACGACCTCATCACTGCAGCGGGACAAGCGCAGTGCCGCCAGCAATTCAAATACTAACGTAAGATAACTTGCAGAAAGTAACAACGGCTTTCAGGTGTTGAAGAGTTGCCGGACAATTCGGTCGGACAGAGAAAGCACTGTTCATGTGATTTTGAAAATAAAATGTTAGAAAGGACAGCCTTGGACCTGCAAATAGAAAGTGAGCAACAGTAGCTTCAACTCCACATTGGCATGTGGGGGACAGCGCTCATCCAATTGTATAAGTATGAGCTTGCAGGCGGAAGTGTCCCGTATGGAGGCAAGAAATAACTCCAGCAGCTGGTCAAACGTCCTAATGCAGACAGACACACAACGGATGGATGCATAGCGTGTAGACCATGACTGCCCTCACTGGCATCCCACTCACTTTTCCAACTGATACTAGTCCAGGCAGTCAGAACAGGGCGTACAACTCGTGGGGTAACAGGAACGAGAACAGAAGACACTCGCTCTTCATATGCCTGCCGATCTTGGGCATCGGCGACATCATTACCAAGGCTGCCCGAATATCTATGAGTGCACACAAGAGAAACGTGACCACGTTGTAGCACTTGGAAAATTTCCATCACACCTGGGAGGCAGACAACAAGACACAGGATGGATTTGCATAAGAAACCAAGATTGGAGGCAGAGTCGGTCCAGATAGTAAAATGGTAAGAGACAGATCAAGAGCCACATCTAGAGCAGCCGAGATCACAACCAGTTCTCCCACAAATATCAAGGGCAGAGCGCAAAAAAAGCGACACATGCTAAACTTTAAACTAGGAATCTCTATTCCATTGCCCCCTCCCATCTTTTGGCAAAAAAGGATGCATCACAAAAAATGTCAACCACACGAGGGTAACGTACTTCATTGACAGCGTCATTAACTGTTGGGCACCAGAACCGTGGGCATGAAGCAGGCACCCAGGAGCGATCAGGGAATCTAAACAATGGCGAGTTCAAAAGGTGAGAGATTCTGAAGCCTGCAGTGCCAAGGCTTCCATGCGCTAGTAGACCAAGTGTCCGATAGTCTGAGATTATTCTAGCAACTGGGTCATCTGGGCCTCGACTCAAATTGCATAGACAGAAGGATACAAGAAGCTCAATGGCACGAAGGCTCATAGGGAGTTCTCCCACCTTAACATGAAGGGTTTGTATGGGGGTGCATGGCAAGCAACCATAACACGTAGACATTGATTGACAAAAACTTGTATGCCCTCAACAGCCCAACCAGTTCTCCCACAAATATCAAGGGGAGAGCACAAAAAAAGCGACACATGCTAAACTTTAAACTAGGAATCTCTATTCCATTGCCCCTCCCATCTTTTGGCAAAAAAGGACGCATCACGAGCTAATCAAGAAAAGAAGGTAGCAGTCGACGCGTGGCCGGACATAAGCATGGTAAAAGGAGGAGGTTACACTCCACATTTAGCAGTCAATCGACGATATATCAATGCCTTCAAAGTCTTCTGTCTGCTAGTGCCCTTCGCACCTAGATGAACGTCAACTAACCTGACAACACGGTCTGTGACAGCAGTCTGTGACACTATGCCACTGCCAACATCATTGGCATATGCGACGACATTGGTGCGTTGACCGAGCTGCACAAGAATGGAATTCAAGCCGGCTGCAAAGAGTATGGGGACTCTAGCAACTCCCTTGAGGAAGACCACTATTAGTAAACGCCATATCAGACCAGAAGACCCCCAACTCTGGTTGCAAATGGGCGACAGCCTAAAGAAGCTACAATAGCATCAGACAGTTTCCTACTAACACCGAGTGATTGTAGCGAGTGATACACCTACTCAGTAATAACGGTGTTGTAGGCCACATGTATGTCTAAGAAGACAGCAAGCACTACTCGCCCTCCTAACCAGTCTTCTCGAATACTAGACTAAAGGTGAAGAACGCCATCTTGAGCACTACAACCTTCACGATACGCAAACTGTTTGTGTGAAAGGTACAATGTAAATCACTTTTTGCTTTAATTGTGGAAACTCCCCATTCATGACCACTAAGTGCAAAAGTAAAACATCAACCAAATAATATTGGGCTGCTTGGAATACAAACAAAAGACACTGCAAAACAGGAAAAAAATGGTTTAAGCATTAAAAAATCTAACATAAGCACATAATTGTAACTGTAGGTCGGTGGATAAAGGCTATTGCCATAGCTCTGGACTGCTTGGATTGACAAAGTCAAGGCCTCTGCCCCCAGTTGGGGGGGGGGGGGGGGGGGGGCTCCGGAACTGTGGTGTGTTTGGTTCATTCTGTTCGGTGGTTTAGGAAGGTATTGTATGTCATAGGATGGTGTACCCTCAGTTCTCAAGCATGGTGTGGCATCAGTGGTCGAAAATAACAGTCAACCTCCGCGAGTCTACACCAGGCCGTTGGGGGAGGCTGTTTCTTACTTGTGGGGGAGAGGGATGCTCCCAGGATGAATAGTTAAGGCTGCGAGATCTCCAGGGTATGTGTCTACCATCCTGTTATCTGGGTGAGTTTTTCTACTTGTTCGCCGAGTGGGCCACGACCCACAGTGTCTGAACCCTGCTGTGCATCTTTCTGGTTACCGTCAGACTCAAGGATGCAGTGTGGCGACTCGTAGCATGCTTACGAGAGTTCGTAACGTGGACTTGTGGCTTAATAGTTCCAAATAAGGGCGAGCTCATTGTTGGGGAGACGAGAAGGCCAATTGGTTTGGCTGTCCCCATAGATAGAGTAGTTGGTGTTCAGAGGTGGAAAGATCACGCGGTGTAACAACCCTTCGGGCAGAGGGTAGGGTATGACGGCATGTGAAGCAGCAATGTACTGTGCTAACTGGCCATCCCTGATCAGATCTAGGTGGTGCTAACTACGCCTGGGCATATGGCTAACTCTAGGCGTTGGAGATATGAGTTGCACATTGATTGCATCACATCCTGGTGTTTAGTGGGTATTGTGAAAGAAGTCTATTACCATGGAATGTGTGGTCAATTCTGGATGACTGCGGGGAATTGTTCGCACACCATGACGGCTGCGGATGTTGCAGTAAACTGCAATGACTGTGGCAGTTGGCAGGGTAGTATGTTATGGAAGAAGTCAATGAACGTGGATGTTGTGGGAGACTGCCACAACTAGTCAGACACACATAACGATTGTGAACATTCTCATGGCTGCGGAATGCGGATGTTATGGGAAACTACGATGACTGCGGCTGTTGTGGAGCGGTGGCAATGAAAGCTTTAAACACCCCCTGGGTAACCGTGCGTAAACACCAATTTCGATCCGCTACGTCCAGTAGTCTGGGAGATACGAAACATCGTTGCTTTAAAAGGTGGCCATTTTGGAAAATGGCTGCCACGCCCACAGAGAGCTCTGCAAGCATGGCGCTATATTTGAAGTCTCATCTATGGGTATGAAGTACATGTCCACTAAGTTTCATGCTTCTACTACCGATTCTGTTATCATCCGCTGTACTGCACGGGAGAAAACTTCTGGCAATGCTGTCTGTGCGCAGTCTGAATCGAAGGGTGGGGCGGCCTTCGAGTGGAAACGATAAACATCCTAAAGACTCCTCAATCAGAACTAACAGAATATGTTAATGATGACACTGGTGGTACGAAATGAGAACTGTGGAGGGCCACGCTTTGTGGGGATTTCTTTCTTTGGATTAATTTAGTCTAGTTTCAGAGCACTGAGACGAAGTATAAGATCATCTCGTATATACAGTATACGTATACATAATGTATAAAATAATAATAGTAAGCTAATAATAAGTAGGCAAATAAAAAAAAACGGCATTGGATTCTTTTCCATGGATTTTTTCCCTTTTGATTATTTTTTCTTTGGACTTATTTCCTTTACTTTTTTTTTTTTTTTTGGAATTACCGCTAAAGAGTGTAGGCGTATTTCAGAGACGCACCCATTTCTGCTGTGGGTGAGGTTGGCGCTAATGACCTAGCTGTCGACGCGCCATTAAGCAACAATCCCTCCACTGCCTAATTTTAGTCACTAAAATTAAACGGATGATACACTAAGATATATGGACATTCATTTTTTTAAAGTTAAAGTAGCAATAAATACCAACAACTATCTCTACAACAAGTCATTTTTTTTCGTGTGTTTACAGCATGCTAACGCCGTCTGCTATGAGCAGGTCCACCTTGTTTCTAGGAACGCTCAAAGCGGTCCCAGATGACAGCCAATGGTCTCAAACGGCAGGCCCTGACATGGCTGGTCGGAAGAATAGCGAGTTGCTTCAATGGATCATTCTTGAAGGGAAACGAAACTGAAATTGAAATTGAAATGCGTGGATAAGTCGCTTCAGGTAAAAGAAGAACGATTTCAGAAGATGCTATCTTTAATCTTTGGCTTCACTCAGAGACGTCAAGAAGGATAAAAGTTGGAGGGGTGTAACCCAGAAATTTACCGACATAATTTTCCATTTAGCCAAAAATTTATGTAATTTTTCCGACTTGATTTGCCTACTAGCCAAACTTGGTGGGGGGTGACCCCCCCCCCTCGAACGTCCCCCTTCACCCCCCCCCCCCAATAAAAACGTCCCTGGCTTCACTGTTACTAAGGCCAACTAAGATAGCAGTTGCGTTCCTCGCTACACCAATGAAGCAAGAAAGTTTCTATTTCTCCTGGCCTTGTGTTTTGGTAGCGTCATTATAAACCGTATGGACATTGGCGACGGTTCATGAACCAAGAAACACGTTTTTCATGGGCGATAATTCTTCTTCGAATAGTCTACATCACAATATCAAACAAGTAAATGTGGAACTCAGGATCTCTTTTAAAGTCTGTAACCCTGTCCTGTAACGGTAATAAGTTAAGAGGTCACATTACCCGGTACTATAAGTTACTAGGCTATGTCTTCTCGAACAGTGCGAAGCCTAGTCTGACCACATTTGCCAGAAGATGACACTAGCTACCAGAACGTGTTAAGCGAAACCGAAACCGAAATGGAAACAGATCAGTCGACCTCCCATTAGCCGCTTGCGGCCCTGCCGTCTGAGGCTCTCCGGCAGCCGTGTGGGACCCGTTGTGCGTTTTCATAACAGATGGCGCCAGCTTTCCGTGAACCACACGTTGGGTCTCCTTGATCAATGCTTTGGGAAAGCATAATAGTCTTGTATCCCTACGTTCGCCTCTCAAATGCAATCAAAACCCAAATTACATCACACTTTATAATCATTTTCATACTATTTTCTTAATCAATTCTATGTTTATTTTATTTATTTTTATTTATAGATAACATCAGTAGACAGTTTTCGAAAAAAATAAAATTTGATGATGTCGTATAAAAAATCATACCAAGTAGAAGACAAAAAAAAAGTAGATATGCACACCCTTTACTCACATAGAGAAACAGACGGCATAACTATTTACAACTATAATCAAAATATTTGTTTGTTTGTGTTTGTGTGTCCGCAATGATATGGACGTCCGCAGTGGGAATATCGATAATCCTTATTCATCCTTATAATCTCGATAATCCGTATATTGTTTGTTTGTATGTCCGTCAAACGGAATTGTTTGTGGTATAAGTAATGATTCGAACTGTGTTTTCAACAAAGAGGCACAGTACTGATGACGTCATGTTTTTTTCCAGTCGCACTATTCTCTTGCAAACGGGATTTAGGCCCTCTATGTCTCTTAACCCTGAATCTCACTAAATCTAATCTCACTAAGACCCACAGATGTCACCCAGGAAAAACAGAGAACTGGAAGCATGCTGGACCGAGTGGAACAACGAGCGACGCTGGTAGGTCAGGCCTATTTTCATTGCAATCGGGAAATCACAACAATGCTTTATTAAACCGGCCATGTAAGTGTGGGGGGGGGGGGACCCTGCCCTAGTACTGTATAATAAATTACCAAAAGTCATATCCTAAGAGGTAAGGAAGGAAATATCTAATTTTTGTTTTGTTCCTTTGATGGGCAGGATTCCCGTTATAATTACAATAAAAAAAAAAAAAAAATAAGATCGTGAAAGCAAATACGTTGGTTCTAAGTTTTCAAACGAAAATTTGAAGCTAGAAAACGGCTTTTAATTTGTTTAACCTCTCGAACGTTTTTTTTTTTCTATCATTTGGTGAGATAATTTTTTTCTCCTTTTGTGGCTCGTTCTTATCTTACAAAATACGATATATAACGCGAATAACGCATACTTACTCTGGATTGTGCTACCAAAATAATAATAATAATAAAAACAGTAATACCAATAAAGAAAACTTTCATATTTACAGAATCAGTATTTTTGTGTTTATGAAACTGAAGAGATATTTCTCACCTTGTATTATAGGCTAAACTAGTATATAATGGCGTGAAATTGAAATCAAGAACGTTAACACCCGGAGTTCGCAGTTAGTTAATTTATTTAGGGAGCTTGGACCAAAACTGGTCAGTATAGTTGCAGCACAACAGGGTACTGTTAGCGACAGAACCAGGGATAGCATTGGCTTCACGGGGAAACGGGAGGTTTCCTGTAGGGCCTACGCTGCGAAGACCTGTCGAGGGCCTATTGAAATTTTTTCTTGATGACTGATTTCTACGAAATACCACACGAGAGGGGCTAACGTTAACCATTCACCAGTATGGCCATGGGCAGAACGGCACGTTTATATACCGATTAAAGACGGGAAAGCTAAAGGCTCACAAGAAATAATTAAATACATATGCAAACCTATTTACGTTGCCTTTTGGACTTATATGTTAGACTGCCTGAGCGGGGAATCGAACCCAGAACCTTGGCGTATGGTTTCAAAGGTCTTGGATTCGATTCCTTGCTCAGGCAGTCTGACATATAAGTCCAAAAGGCAACGTAAATAGGTTTGCATATATATTTAGTTATTTCATATGAGCCTTTGGCTTTCCCGTCTTTAATCATTATTTCACGTTTATGTGTTTATGGCAAATAAGCGTCCCTCCAGTGGCGATTGGAAAGTGTTTGTTTATATGTATATATGCACGTGTTAAATGCTGCCTATGGATGTTTCCTTTTAGGCCGTGCCAGTCTGGCTCACCGGTAGGACCTTGGCCTATGGTTTCGAAGGTCTTGAGTTCGATTCCCCGCTCAGGCAGTCTGACATATAAGTCCAAAAGTCAACGTAAATAGGTTTGCATCTGTATTTAGTTTTATATACTGAAGTAAAATGAAAAAAAAAAAGGTTTTCACGATTTGATGCGCATGCTATTTATTTTGTATTTTATTTATTTGTTGAACCATGAAAAGGTGTGACGCGGCCTGTTATTACTGACGCTGGCGCTTATGAGAATCAATGTTATTGTTTTTCCAGGCTTGAGGGATGTCATAATGCTGTTTGTTTTCCTTTCCATCCAAAGAGACTTGCCATTAGTTATTTGGTTAATTCGGTTATTTGATCGACGCTCTATGTGCCAACTTTAAACTTTAAGCTTCAGTAGCTCCCCAACAGTTGGCGTCCCAGCTCACATTTCATCAAATATTGCCACCTGTCCCACACTTCGTTTGGGCACGGACTGAGACGGTCATGTTCTTTTGCTCTATGTTCCCAACGTACAATTTGAAACCATTTGGGTTCGTACTTCCTAAAAAAAAAGCAAAAGCAAGTTGATAATAAAGAGACGGCCTCACTAGCAGACATGTGTCTGTTAACTGTTTACAACTAACAGCATATTTCATCATGTTGAGGATAAATCCCAATGCGGCCGAAATCTTTCACATTTTGAAAAGTGTGAGGAGAAAGTGTAGGGATAAAGAAAAACTAAAAGTTAAAGGATGACGGCCCACCATTCATAGAGAGAGAGATGCATCAATAATGTTTTAATGATACTGCCTAGCTATTTAATCAGCTTGATAATAACATTTTCGCCATGTTAAATCCTATAGACTCAATACTGATGGCTAGCGAAAATTCTTCCAGGAAAAAGGTGGAGAGTTGTAGTGGCCAGCTAAGGCCGTCAGACGTTCGAGCTCTCACAGCCAATAGAGCCATATCAATCGGCTGCGAGTCAAAATTGAAAAGTGACATCTGTCGGCATTAATTTTTGCGCGTTCCAGCAAAACAATGGCGGTCTCCATGTCGTGTTTTGGTGATGCAATAATTAAATTGTTGTAAACTTGAAAATTGCTACAGCGAGTATGAACGTTCTGGTTTTCAGTTAACTTTCGAGCTTTTAGTCGGTGCGATGAACTTTGTTAAAAGGCCTACTCCTATTGGAAACTTGCTTCTTCTCTTACACAAGTCTTGGATTTGGGAGGATTGTAACTAGCATCCGATCTTAATGCTTCCTTACTTCCTTGTTTGTTTGCTATTGCGTGTCTTGGGCAATTGGCCTTGAAGACCGTGCGCCACCAAATCATTCAACCATACCAACCCGTAACTTACTAACTGATGGTTGCTTACAAATTTCCGGACTAGGCACAACTTGCAAAGCTTGTGCTAACACAAAAACATATTTCGACCTTCTGCTGGAAAATTTTTGCTTTGTGTACTTGACTCATCGACGTAACCAGCATGGCACTTAACATCTGAACCGTGTGGTGAGTTTGCATTTCGCAGTCAACTAAATTAGTAACCGTAAAGATTATACTGAAGAATGGAGCTTGTATCTCGTGAGTTCATGAGTACTTGATAAATAACTAAACCATCAATTAGATTTTTTAAAGAGTTCAGATTGGTGTCATTGATTTGGGTAATTATCTAGATTAGGGGCACCACGCCAAATCACTTAATTTTTGTACTAACCGACGCTAATCTTCATCCTAACATCATTTCGCATCATAAAACCCGGGGAAAAAGGGTGTAAGGTTGTAAAAAAAAATGTCCAAAGACGAAAAATGCTAGTCACATACGTGTTAAAGCAGCGGCGGCGACAGCCATATTGTGAGGGAAGAAGGGTAGCCAGAAAACCCGATTTGCACCTCACTAAAATTTTACGGAAACGTAACGTAACCAAACCTAACCTAACCTAACCTAACCTAACCTACCTAACCTACCTAACCGAACCTAACTGACTGAAACAACAAAACCACACGAAACTGGCAATACGAAAGAAAAATTTCCGCAACGTTTGTTGTTGTGAAAATCGGGTTTTCCGGCTATCCTGCTTCCCGAATTAAACACCTCACAGTATGGCTGCCACCGCCGTAGCTTTAGCGTGTCTGTAACTAGCATTTTACGTCTTTTAAATAATTTTTTGAGAAGTTTATAGACGTTTCCCCCGGATTTTGTGATGCGAAATGGTGTTAGGATGAAGAGTAGCGTCAGTTAGTACAAAAATTAAGTGATTTGGCGTGGTGCCCCTAATCTATATAATTACCACACTGGGTAACTATGCACCAATACAGCCACGCGATTTTCTATACTTCGAAGGCTATAGATAAATTATAGTCACTGGTACAGATAATGGGTCACTTTTTCGTGTGGATGGCTGGGACAATATGTTAGATCCGTCCAGAGGCCCACTGACTCGGAATGACCCATTGACAGCCTGATCTAACCTTATTAAACTAAACTTTATTTTAGTGTAAAAATATGAAAAATGCTTTGTTCACATTAGAATGTTCATGATTTTGTTGATTATACATTGTGAAAACGTTGTTTATATTATTGTCGTATAATTACACTCACTATACAAACACAACACGCCTTTAGAGTGCCCTACTGTTTTTGTATGGTCCATTATTTTTAGTCTTAAATTGTACATTTTCCTAAATTAAATGCTATTTGTGTATTTTTACTACTGTTTTGCTAAAAAAGACCGAAACATTATAGTTGGAATGGTTTCACTGTAAATAATTTGTTCTCTACTTTTGAGTTTCTGTGCACTAAGTAGGAAGCATTTAACATTTTTGTTGTAATTAATGCATTATCTATTTTTTTCCCTAAATGAACAATTTAATTGTGCCATTAATGAGTTAATCAGCATCTGTGGACGAATCCGGGTCAGGGTACAACCCTACTAAGCCCAGTCCAAGGAAGCAAGCCAGAAGGATGGCTAAATTCAGGGTTTATTTTCAGGGCAAGGCGTCCTGTTCTTAAAAGATGCTGCCAGTGGTTCAAGGATACTCGAGATTGGGCTGTAGTAGAATGGCATACTTCAGGAAGAGTTGTTGTTTGTTAGGGGACTATACAGTATATAGCTTACAGAGTGAAGCTTAAAGGGGCTGCAGCGCCTTTTGTACCCATATAGCTGCAGCCATAAGCCACCACAGGTGGGGCAAGGTACTTCCTGAAGAATATCCTGATATCCCATTAGCCCTCTTTGCTGCAGCCACCCCCTAGTGGCAGGCAATGCCAGAGCTACCTTGACCACTGATACAGGGACTGGACCATATATCAAAGTACATAGCATCACTGGAATACATTACTAATAGTAAGAAATACACGTAACACATAATATGGAGCCATACAGTACCTACCTAAACGACCAAACAGAGCGAACCAAACGCATCACTGTTGGTGATAGTTTGGCTCATTCCCTGCGAATATCCGTGTTGATGCGGCTTGATTGACGTCAACATCGTCAGCGGTGAATCTGATTCGTCAAAACTGTTACGCCGCGCATGCTCAAACCTCCACCCCAGCAAACCACTTCCCTGTGATGGTTCGCAATTTGGCATTGCTCTCGCCTGGTCACATCTATTATCCAATCCTGGTCAAATCCATTAGCCTGGTCTGGAAGCCGTGAAGGTATGACGTATCGAATACTCTGCTGAGCTTGTTGAGCTGTGTTGTAGTTTAGGAAGGTACTGAACGGCTGATGCAACAGCACTGCGCACGTGCGACGTCAAGTTTGGGGCCAAACTGTCTGTAACCGGGGATGCGTTCTGTTCGTTCTGTTCAGTGCTTTAGGAAGGTACTGATAGTATGGAGCCATAGTATCAAGGTAAGGAGGCTCACTAAGGCCCTAGCAAAGAGATACAAGAGTAAACATGGGAAGCAGTGGAAATTGTCGTCGCAGGAGTCAGCCATTGTCTCTGGATCACTCCAGTGGGTCGCCCCACATTAGTAATGGAATCGGGGTGTGTGGGTCACTGGGTAATGCATCATGAAATTCAGTAGGTCACTTGATGATGGGTCACCAATAACGTGACCCACTCCTATCTGATTTGGGGGATATACAGAGCCACACGTGCCCGCAGACTAACAGAAGAAGGGGGGAGGGGGATCGGAAATAAAGAGGCAAGGAGCAATAGTTTTAATGGGAGATTTAAATAAAGGCAGACACCACTTTTCCGACCACAGAGGTCGTAAAAAATCGCTTTCCTAAAAAAAACTGATAAATTCCAATCCATTTCCAGCTTGTAACTGTGGAAATTCTACAACTAATTCGGTCCTCAAACAGTCTTTGTTTTATGGTTTTTATTTATTCCTAAATTTTCTAGCGAAAAACGCGAGAGAGAGAAAGCAGGGCAGGTGCCCAAGTGTCCCAATGTGCGGGCCTCTTTCTATGAAGCTTTCTTACACGCTATAAATCAGGTCGGGTTCGTGAAGATTGGGACTAATGCTTCCTCAAGTAGTGCATACGCAAAGGTAAACAAATCTAGTCAGAGCAACCGCCTATAAAGTACTTTGTGCTAAATCTAAGTTACCACGCTCCTCCATTCAACTACTAGGAGGGCTTTCCAATTCGACTTCGCTTAAAGAAACATATTCTAGTCGAGTGGCGGCATCACTTGGCCGTAAACACAGAATAAGAACGTTTATCTGCATCACCAAGATAGCTTGTAAGTCTATAATATTTTAAACTATAATTTAAATATAACTCATGCTACATATGTATGCTCTGATTTTTTTATTCATTTATTTATATTTATTAAAGTACATGATAGACACATGGTAGATGAAGCTACCGCGACAATTCACTAAGGCTAAAAGTATTAAGATTATACAAAACTGAAGGAGCCTAAAGAAAATGATTTTTTTTTTAACCCAACTATTGGATGCTGCCACCATATCTGTAAGGTCGTCACCCCTCTTTCGTGACACTTGCGCTCGCTCATGCCAATCAATTACTCTTCAGAGAAGTCAAAATGACGTTGGACATCACGTTAGTTGTTAAATACTTTTATTTCTAAAAGCTGCTTGAGAAGTGTTTCGAAGCAGATAGTGATATTCAGCGCTTTAATGTTTCATCCCTCTGAACTAAAGCGATACAAAATTGAAGTAACACAAGAAGGTTCTTGTATCCGAGGTGATTCTATCTTCGAATACGTCTGTGCATAAAACTCTATTTCATAGTGGTGCTTCAGCGTTTTAAAATTAAATCCGTCTGAAATTAAAGTTTCATAAGAAAGATCCTTGTATCATCCGTGATTATGTCTTTGAATATATTTGCGTGTACTACTCAAAAGTGGTGTGAGATGGATACGTCGGAGTATGTCAGTGTTTTAATGTAAAATCACTCTTACATTGAAGTACGTAAGAATGGCCCTTGTAACCTCATTGATTGATTCTTCGATGTTATGCCCATTTGAATTCAACGCGATGCAAAATTAAAGCAACAAAAGAAATGTTCTTAAAACCGTGATGATTGTATCTTCGAAAACATATGTGTAGAACTCAATCTGTCGTGTATGTCGTTTGCCACAGGAAAGTAAATCTGCCGACTCCATTCTGCCACCACATGTCTTTGTAAAGAAGTGGCTGGCATGCAAGGTGTAAGCCAGAATATACTGAGGGTAGAGGTTGTCTCCGATATTGTTGATAGGTTAGTCAGCCGGGGGTGAGGAGCTGAATTCCCACTGCCGCATTCCATTTCGATGGATTCCTGACAATAGGTGAGTAAGGCCGAGATCCAAGTTTGGTTGAGCAATGGCTATAGGGGAACACGAGGGAGTGTTGGCTTCCCCATGTTTTCCTTGTATTGCATGGAATGCGTGTTGAACGTATTACAAAGTCCCTGCCAGTCAAGGTAGGGTGAAAGACGACCAACCTTCTTCAGCACTCATAGGATAAACTGTGGCACATTCTGGACGGTATCTCGGCCCCGGCGATGTACAGAAGTTGCCTGATCATTATGGGGGGCTGCATTCTTGTGGTAGTCCACTGTCTTCTTTTGCCTTCGAAAAAGTGTAGTAGGGTTCAAAATTGATCCGGTTCATCTACACAAGCAGTTTGGTTCAGATGAAAAACGGCTCCAAGAAATTAAAAACAACCCTATTAACAGTATTATATCCTGTTCACGGCATATCTTTAATCCACTTGACCAGGTGGAATGGGGTATAACAAACTAATCTGGATTCGACACGCATTTCGATATTCGATTCCGAATTAAAAGTCTGCGTTCCGAACTGGGTATAACCCATTTTGCCATGGTTTCCCTCTTGCGTGCCGAACTGGGTCTAGCAAACCATTCTGGATTCGACTCGCGTTTCTCTCAATTTGGAATTCGATTCTGAATCAAAAGCCTGCGCTCCGAACAGGATATTAGTTATCCTGCCCTGGTTCTGAAAGGTGTGAAACCAAAAAGAAAAGTTGAGATCCATTTCACAGTTAATATTACGTGACTTAATCACGTTTTTAACATGTTTTACTTGTGTTCGAATTTCCTAGAAGGACAATGCTGACTCTTCTGCCATTCAATGCGAAGCCCACCAATTGACTTCAGTGATCGTTTTAAGCTCGTCTGGCCATTTTACATAACAAGGAACAAATAAAACTTTTTTTTTGGTTTATTTTTTAACAGGTGAAATCGTTATTTTTATTTAATAAGTAGAAAGGCAGACGATTCTGCGGGGTATCAGGAGTGACATAAAAGAGACCCCGTAGGGCTTGGCGGAGTGTCCATCATGACAACAATACCGCAATACCTCATGTTCCTTCTCACGTTCTGGGTCTCATTCCCATGCTACAAATGCGGAACGACTGATCGTAATTAATTAGTGGTATCACTCACACTTGAAATATGCTGTATAGGCGTAAAGTACAGAGTCTATATTTACAAAATGTTGTAAAGATCTGATTTGTATAGGTCTTTAAGCCAAGGCCAACTGGGGTAGACATCGCGTGTTTCGCCTCATGTCTCAACGCCAGTTCACGCGGGTGGCAGAAAGCTGACGCCTTTCGCGTTACTTTGGTAAAATGAGATTCTGACATTATTGAATGAATTGGCCTAGTGGTGTGAAACGAAACCCACAGCTTCCCAGATGACCTTGTGACAAGAGACGGAATAAAAAGTGATAATATCATGAATACTCTCACGTTCGGGACATGCATGCATTTATTAACTCCTGGCGGTATCTATTGGCAGGAAAATCGAACGAAATATGAAAATTGTGCAAAATGTTTAAATTTTAACACAATGGCTAATCGGCGAATTTCAGTCTGTTTAAGAGTGTCAACTAAGGCAGTGGTGCTCCCACAGGGAGGTGAATTAGTTTCCCCAAAATCCGAAGTAAAAAGCAAAATTTGGTAACGTAGACAAATAAAGTATTTACTGCATCTGAAAAAATTCTGAAAATGATGTTTGAAAGATTCTAAAATTGCTTGAGTTGTTTCACAAGGCTCCAAGGGACTTAATGCACTCCTGAATTCCATTTTTTTTTTTTGGGGGGGGGGGGGGACAAAAAATAGAATTCAGGAGTGCGTGAAATCCTTTGGAACCTTGTCAAACAACTCAAGCAATTTTAGTGCCTTTCAAACGTTATTTTAAGAATTTTTCGGTTGCAGTAAATACTTCATTTGTCTACTGTAACAAATGTTACTCGAAACTTTGGATGTTGAGGGAACTAACTCACCTCCCTGCGGAGCACCACTTCCTTAAACAGGCTAAAATCTGCTGATTTTTAATTTTTTTTTTAATTTTATCGAGCCTTGAGTCAGCCGAAGCAATTAATGCTTGTATGGCTGAACTGGCTCAAATTTGAACATTACCAGATTTTTTAGAGAAGACGAAATATCTGGTAAAGGGAGGTGCCAGCCCGGGGATTCGATCCGGGAAACCTCCGATCGTCGTCAGGGCCGAAAGATTGTCCAGAATGAGCCAGAATATATCCCATAGCCGCTGAAGGAGCATGGTAGCCTCTCACGCTACCCTGGCCGGTAGTCCTGGCGGGGACTTTGCCAAGGTCCCCTTTCCAAGGGTTCGACTAGATCTGCAAACCTCCAGCAACCAGGCTGAGCCCTCTCACCGCTCAGCCACAAAGACCATGAAGAATCATTCTTTTCAGGAGTGAATTCAGGAGTGCTTAAAATTTCTCGTTGTACTAGTGTATTAGGGTGAAAAAAATTGGGACACTATTATCTTCTCACTATATTCTGCATTGCATAGGGCCTATTACGATTCCTGAGTGACTTTGGGTTGTGGGGTATAGCAAGTTTTATCAAATTTGGTCTGTCAGAATGAATTGTTTGCGTATCACCTTTTCTTCATCTGTTGTATTAATACTATGAATGTTTTATAATACGTATATCTTTCTGCCTACTTTCAGAGAAACAAAAAAGCTATGAGAGATCAAAGATGACAGTCACCATTGTCGTCTTTT
>JAHWFP010251293.1:28093-41138 GCA_023313725.1 Lithobius niger
AGGTTAAACAAATTAAAAGCCGTTTTCTAGCTTCAAATTTTCGTTTGCAGACTTAGCGTATTTATTTTTCTCTCTCTTTTTTTTTTTTTTTTTTTTTTTTTAATGTTTAAAATTGTAACGGGAATCACTCTGATAGGAGATAATTCTGCCCATCAAAGGAACCAAAAAAATTAGATAACTTCCTTCCTTACCGCTTGGGATATGACATTTGGTAATTTATTAGGACAGCCCCGGCCCCCCCTTAGATGGCCGGTTTAATAAAGCATTGCTGTGATTTCCCGATTGCAATGAAAATCGGACTGACCTACCAGCGTCGCTCCTTGTTCCCCTCGCTCCAGCATGCTTCCAGTTCTATGTTTTTCCTGGGTGACATCTGTGCAGAGTCGGACTGGGTAGGAAAGGGCGCTGTGCTATTTATCGAAATGACCAGGGATGGGCGCCATGTGTTTTACAGGAAACTCTGATGAAGTGATGGTGCCGCCAACCATCTAGGGGTTTTGGGAAGCGCTTTAAGCTCCCCAAGCAGAAGCAAAGTCCACGGTCGAGCTCAAGAAGCTTTGCTTATTTTCATATTCTGTCGTCATTTTTGGTTTCGGAGTGCATTCTGCAACATATATTTTATATTTCAAGTAATGCTATTTTTGGAAAGTTTGGAGTGGGTTGGGGGAGACGGGGGCAGTTTCAAAAATGCTTTAAAATTGTAAATAAAAGGAGGGAGAAGAGAGAAGGGAACGAGTGCCTGAAAGGAAAAGTCATCAGTGGACATCGAATCTAAAACCATTAATTTTTTTTTGCGGGGAGGAGAAAAAAAATGAACAACCAAAGGGGCGCCGAAAGTATGGTAGCCAAAGGGCGCCTGCGCCATTGGCACAATGGCAGTATAGCCAGTCCGAGCATGCGTCTGTGGGTGTTAGGCCCATATTCTGAACGCTGACTAAAACTCGTACTTCACTTGAAATGACATCACACCTATTAAGTGCAATTCACCACCCGATTTCTGCCAAACGTATTCAAAAGAAGTTCTGGTGGTGAATGGCACTAAATAGGTGTGACGTCATTTCAAGTCAAGTACGAGTTTTAGTCAGCGTTCAGAATACGGGCCTTAGTGAGCAGATGTAAGTGATTGATGGTACCTTACCTTTTGTAGTAGGGCGCATGGCGTAAGGCCGAAACCCTGGAAATAAATTCAATTCATTTGCATGAAAATACTGTGATTCCCGTTAGCAGTCGCCCGAGCTCTCATTAGATTTAGTTAGATTCAGGGTTAGAAGAGGCCTAGATCCCGTTTGCAAGAAAATAGTGTGACTGGAAAAAAACATGACGTCATCAGTACTGTGCCTCTTTGTTGAAAACACAGTTCGAATCACTACTTATACCACAAACAATTCCGTTTTACAGACATACAAACAAACAATATACGAATTATCAAAAATATAAGGATGGATAAGGATTATCGAGATTCCCACTGCGGATGTCGTATTATTACGAACACACAAACAAACAAATATTATGATATTAGTTATATAGAGTTATGCCGTCTGTTTCTCTATGTGAGTAAAGGGTGTGCATATCTACTTTTTTTTGTCTACTACTTGGTATGATTTTTTTATGACATCATCAAATTTTATTTTTTCGAAACTGTCTACTGCAGATGTTATCTATAAATAAAAATAAAAATAAAATAAACATAGAATTGATTAAGAAAATAGTACGAAAATGATTATAAAGTGTGATGTAATTTGGGTTTTGATGGCGTTTGATAGGCGAACGTAGGGCTACAAGACTATTGTGCTTTCCCAACGCATTGATCAAGGAGACCCAACGTGTGGTTCACGGAAAGCTGGCGCCATCTGTTATGAAAACGCACAACGGGCCCTACACGACAGCCAGAGAGTCTCAAACGGCAGGACCGCACACAGCTAATGGGAGGTCAACTGATCTGTTTCCATTTCGGTTTCGATTTCGCTTAACATGTTCTGGTAGCTAGTGTCATCTTGTGGCAAATGAGGGCAGACTAGGCTTCGCAATGTTTCAGAAGACATAGCCCAGTAACTTATAGTACCGAGTAATGTGACTTCTTAACTTATTACCATTACAAGGTTAAAGACTTTAAAAGAGAACCTGAGTTCCACATTTACTTGTTTGATATTGTGATGTAGACTATTCGAAGAAGAATTTTCGCCCATGAAAAACGTGTTTCATGAACCGTCGCCAATGTCTATACCACAGGGACTCGTCACAAAATACGAATAGACCGGCAAGACGAAAAAAACAACAACAAACACGTCCTGCCGGTCTATTCGTATTTTGTGACGAGTCCCTGTGGTCTATACGGTTTATAATGACGCTGCCAAAACACAAGGCCAGGAGAAATAGAAACTTCGTTTCTTGCTTCATTGGTGTAGCGAGGAACGCAGCTGCTATCTTAGTTGGCCTTAGTACCATGCTGACAGCAAAGCCAGGGACGTTTTTATGGGGGAGGGGGGGGGGACCTTCGGGGAAGCGGGGAGGCACCCCCAAGTTTGGCCAGTTGGCAAATCAGTCGGAAAAATTACTTAAATTTTTGGCTAGATGGAAAATTATGTCAGTAAATTTCTGGTTTACACCCCTCCAACTTTTATCCTTCCTGACGTCTCTGAGTGAAGCCAAAGATTAAAGATAGTATCTTCTAAAATCGTTCTTCTTTGTTTGAAGTGACTTCTCCACGCATTTCAATTCAGGTATTACAGTTTCGTTTTCCCTCAAGAATGACCCATGGAAGCAACTCGCCATTCTTCCGACCAGCATGTGAGGGCCTGCCGTTTGAGACCATTGGCTGTGATCTGGCACCGCTTTGAGCGTTCCCAGAAACAAGGTGGACTGCTCATAGCAGACGGCATTAGCATGCTGTAAACACGCGAAAAAAAATGACTTGTTGTAGAGATAGACTGTTGTTGGTATTTATTGCTACTTTAACTTTAAAAAAAAAAATGTCCATATATCTTAGTGTATCATTTGTTTAATTTTTGTAACAATAAAATTAGATGGCGGAGGGATTGTAGCTTAATGGCGCATCGACAGCTAGGTCATTACCGCCAATCTCACCCACAGCAGAAATGGGTGCGTCTCTGAAGTACGCCTACACTATAACGGTAATTCCAAAAAAAAAAGTAAAGGAAATAAATCCAAAGGGGAAAAAGCCATGGAAAAGAATCCAATGCCGTTTTTTTTTTTATTTGCCTACTTATTTTTAGCTTACTATTATTATTTTATACATTATGTCTACTTATACTGTATATACGAGATGATCTTATACTTCGTCTCAGTGCTATGAAACTATACTATTGTGTGCGCGGCGTATCTTGAGTCCTGCAGGTATTTTATGAGCGGCTACGTCTTCCTGGAGGGGACGGCTTTAATCGACGGCCGCCATTGTTTTTGTAACAGTCTTGGATATCAACAAGGCACTCTGCTACCAAAAACATACAAATGATTATCTGTGTTCGTTTTGGGGTGAACTCAAGATAGGATGCGGATACTATAAATAAATCCAAAGAAAGAAATCCGCACGAAGCATGGCCCTCCACAGTCTTCATTTTGTACCACCAGTGTCATCATTCACATATTCTGGTAGTTCTGATTGGGGAGACTTTAGGATGCTTATCGTCTCCACTCGAAGCCCGCCCCACCCCCCTCGGTTCAGACTGCGCACAGGCAGCATTGCCAGAAGTTTTCTCCCCTGCAGTACAGAGGATAATGACAGAATCGGTAGTAAAAGCATGAAACTTAGTGGACATGTACTTCATACCCATAGATGAGACTTCAAATATAGTGCCACGCTTGCAGATTTCTCTGTGGGCGTGGCAGCCATTTTCCAAAATGGATACCTTTTGAAGCAACGATGTCTCGTATCTCCGAGACTACTAGACGTAGCGGATCGAAATTGGTGTTTACGCTAAATTTTTCAATGACGCTGAGTTCATTAAAAGCATTTCGGAAAGTGTCAGATGCCTCCTTAAATTTCTTTAGGGATTCCGTTGGTCAATTTCCAAGATGGCCACCGTTAAAACGTGATGTTCAGCATATTTTTCGATTTCAGTGCCAGAAAAAGCTACACTTTTTATATTTGCAGGTTTAGGGTATGACTTTGCAAACCATTTTTTCCCCAGACTAATGATACATCCCATATTTGCTTTTGCAGACACAGGCAAGTTACCCAGGGGGTGTTCAAAGCTTTCATTGCCACCGCTCCACAACAGCTGCAGTCGTCACAGTTTCCCATAACATCCGCAACCATGAGAATGTTCACAATCGTTATGTGTGTCTGACTAGTTGTGGCAGTCTCCACAGCATCCACGTTCATTGATTTCTTCCACAGCATACTCCCCTGCCAACTGCCGCAGTCAGTGCAGTTTACTGCAACATCCGCAGCCGTCATGGTGTGCGGACAATTCCCCGCAGTCATCAGAATTGACCACACATTCCGTGGTAATAGACTTCTTTCACAATACCCACTAAACACCAGGATGTGATGCAATCAATGTGCAACTCATATCTCCAATGCCTAGAGTTAGCCATATGCCCAGGCGCAATTAGCACCACCTAGATCTTAATGGGGATACCCAGTTAGCACAGTACATTGCTGCTTGACACGGCATCATACCCTACCCTCTGCCCGAAGGATTGTCACACTGCATGATCTTTCGACCTCTGAACACCAACTACCCTCTCTATGGGGACAGCCAAATCAACTGACCTCCTCGACTCCCCAACAATGAGCTCGCCCTTATTTGGAACTACTAAGCCACAAGTCCACGTTATGAACTCTCGTGAGCATGCTACGAGTCGCCACACTGCATCCTTAAGTCTGACGGTAACCAGAAAGATGCACAGCAGGGATCAGACACTGTGGGTCGTGGCCCACTCGCCGAACAAGTAGAAAAACTAACTCAGATAACAGGGCGGCAGACACATACCCTGGAGATCCTTTCAGCCTTAACTATTCATCCTGGGCACATCCCTCTATCCCATAAGTAAGAAACAGCCTCCCCCAACAGCCTGACGTAGACTCGCAAACGTTGACTATTATTTTCGACCTCTGTTGCCACACCATGCTTGAGAACTGAGGGTACACTATCCTATGACATACAGTACCTTCCTAAACCACTGAACAGAACGAACCAAGAGCACCACAGTTAGTGACACTTCAGCTTATTTCCTATTATAGCCATGTTGATTTGGCTTGTTTACGTCAACCATCGTCAGTGATTAGTCTGTTTCCGGCAAAACTGTAACCTCGCGCATGCTCTAAAGGTCCACCATTGGCAATGACCTACAACCACTTCCCCGAGATGGTTTGCAATTTACATTGCTCGCGTCTAGTCACATCCATTAGCCTAGCCTGGTCCAATCAATTAGCCACATCTGGTCACGTTAAAGGTATGATGTAACGAGTGCTCTGTTGAGCTTGTTGATTTGTCTGAGCTGTGATTGCAGTTTCGGAAGGTACTAAACGGCTGACGCAACATCACTGCACACGCGCGACGTCAAGTTTGGAGCCAAACTATCTCTAACAGTGGTGTGTTCTGTTCGCTCTGTTCGGTCGTTTAGGAAGGTACTGTCAGATCAGGTTGTAGGCATGAACCACCATACGATTGAATTCCTACTAGGCTAAATTCAGCATCTGTTCTACCTTCAGACTCCAATCCAGATAACCACAGTCTCTAACGTCGTAAGAGCATGGTACACTTAGCTGACACACCAAGTAGAGAGAGAGTTCTGTTCAGCTTAAATGACGGTACCTTATGCGTGTAACAAGAATTTTCACACAGGCAAATGATTTGCTATTCGCACCAGTCGCGTCAGGAAGACCGCAGATTGGCAGCAAGTCTCTTTGAAACTGGGCTGGGCATACTTTAGTTCCGTTTGGTCTGCTGCCTTTCAGTTTATTGTGGGACGTCAATTTTTCAACGGTCGACTACTCTTCGTTAGAGTTCAGCTGGGTTCATAGTCCAGTCACACTAGGCATCCGTCACAGCTGCCACTAGAGCTGCCGGTCGTGCAAAGTTAGGCAACCAATTAGTCCTCCCTGCCATTGTAAAGCTGCGCAGTCTGGGACACTGTGCAGAAATGCGAGCATCAGCTGTTCTGTTATAAGCATGGACTGCGAGCCAGTCGGGGCACTGGGCTATTGGTTCCGACACACAGTGCTTGCCACCAGCCCGAGGGGCTACGAGGCCTCATCAAAATTGGAATGGGGATGGCCAGTTAGCACAAAACATAGCTGCTCTGCACGCCGACATATCCATCTTGTTTCCAGGTGGGTTTTCAACCGCAATGGTCACCAGTACCAACATCCTGCTCGCGAGAAATCATTTCACTGACCCTCAGACTGCCGTTGCCTCAGGAGTGACCCGGGGCCACAATGTGCGCTTAAAATGTTGATATTCAATGCATCCGGCAATTCACATTACTTCTCACAGTTGGCTACATTCTTCATCGACCCACAGAACGGTTGATGCTCGAGTTTCAGTCCGGTGTCCCAGACTGTGTGGTTTTAAAATGGCAGGGAACACCGACCGGATACTTATGGCTTAGGTTCTGCAGAAGCCAAAGTATATTGGGGCAGAAATTGTTATGCATACGGTACGCACCATTTCCACCAAGAGGCAGTTAAAACCTTTTGGCTTATGTTCTGCAGAAGCAAAAGTATATTGGGGCAGAAATTGTTATGCACACGGTACGCACCATTTCCACCAAGAGGCAGTCAAAACCTTTTCGCTTAGGTTCTGCAGAAGCAAAAGTATATTGGGGCAGAAATTGTTATGCATACAGTACGCACCATTTCCACCAAGAGGCAGTCAAGACCTTTTGGCTTAGGTTCTGCAGAAGCAAAAATATAGTTCTTCTGCAGAACCTAAGTATTTCCCAGCCATACTCCTTTTGATAAAAGTTAAAGGAAAATCTTTCAAACTAGCTGTTCGCTTCTAGTAAGAAACCATGTTGTCGCATCGGCTACTACGGACGGCATACTTAGGACTGCTAAGAAGGGCTAGTATTTGAACGCTTATTGCACATAACCTGATTACCACATTACCTGAAACGTTTATCCTTGTTTCACTCAAAATAACGATTCGATTTTTTGGGCTGGATTCTTTCGTTCAGCTCTTTACACTGTAGCAATTTTTGCATTGACGACTTGAACCTTTTGATACCACCAACCTAAACCAGGAAAGTGAAAAACGTTTGCAAACAGTTTCGTCCCACCCATACTTGACGACATGCTTGCTATTTTTGTGTGAAGTCAGCCACAGAGCACCCGAAAGAGCTGAAGCGACTAATGGTTTTTCAAGGGATTATGGGACGAATCACTTAAAACTATCCAAACTGGGGGCTGATTTCCACAATTATTTTGAGCATGA
The DNA here is from genome assembly GCA_023313725.1 of Lithobius niger. NCBI lineage: Eukaryota > Metazoa > Arthropoda > Chilopoda > Lithobiomorpha > Lithobiidae > Lithobius > Lithobius niger. The sequence continues at coordinate 35,494 of JAHWFP010251293.1, forward strand.
GCAAGGTAAGAGCTTTTGACACACTTGATGTCGCCATCAGTCACATCAAACGATGACGAAACTTCCACGTTCAGAAATCTGAACAATAAAGAATTAAGTTTATGAATTGAAACATCTACTGTGTAATTAATATCAGTTCAACCAAATGATGCTGAAGATAGGCGTTCAGACTCTAGCCTATCTTTTGGACATATAAAACACTCTGTCGAGTTCCCTCTTTTGGATGTACCAAACTGTCTCCAGCTTTGGTGAATTGAATTAGTAATTTCTGAAAGTACTTACTAGTTTTACGCAACGAACGCAGAGCTTAAAGTTCCGACAATGGTAGAATCGGCCAACCAGGAAATACAAGTGATTATAATTCACCTGAACGTAGGCAGTAAAAAACCAAACGCACACAAAAGTAAATAAAAAATCCAAAAAAATCTTACTGTTATTTCGACATCAATTCTTTTTACATTTGCAATGCCATCATCAGAGTTTGAATTCTAGAAGTTAAGGTAAAACTGTAGTCCTGCTCTAGGTGTACACAAGATTCTAAGTACACTGTCAACCGTAGGCAGGTTGACACAGTACTCGAAAGGAACTAAACTCACTTACTTGTAGGGAACTAACGAAGTGGTTGACTCACTGTGCCTTTATGGTTAAAGACTTACTGGACTGAATAAAATTGAAATATGCTCGCCTGTCCACAGTTAAGAGGCTAGAAAATCTGGTGATGAAAAGGTGGTTAGAACTGTGGCAAAGGTTGGGTTCAAAATAAGTCAGCCGGAATAAACTAGGATGAGGTAGGGTGGAAGTTTGTGAACAGAAAAGGGTAAAGCGCACACCTGGTTTTTAAGTACCTTTCGGTAATAGCAAGAATTTATAGGGTTTGGGAGGAGAATTTGTAATTAAAAAGTCCCTATTGAAACACGTTAGATTCGTGCCTGTTAGTTCAGTCCGAGTTTTCAGAAGGCGCCATTTGTTCCATCTTGTAATTTTTGCTCATTTTTCAGCCCAAATCTAAAGTAAACCAAATTACAACTAAGCTAGGCCAAGTAATAATTAAATACAAGCTAGTTTCGTTTAGTTTGGCTTAATTTTAGGCTAAAAACTGAGTAGAAATTCCCATATAAAACACATGGTGGCCTCTGTAAACTAAGACTGAACTAATACGAATGTATCAGACGTTTCAAAATGAGTTTCAGTCACAAATTCTCCTCCCCAACCCTATAAATTATTGGTAATAGTAATAGCTCGACTTTTGAAACATGGAGCCCTCTATAAACTAAGACTGAACTAATACGAATGTATCTAAGGCGTTTCAGAATAAGTCTCAGTCACGAATTCTCCTCCCCAACCCTACAAATTCTTAGTAATAGTAATAGCTCGACTTTTGAAACAATTGTCCGCTGAAAATGATGTTCGTGTGATTGTTTCTCCTCCAACAGCCTCCAACGACTGAAAATAAAGCCGGGTTGTGCTCTCAGTCTGCAAAAGTTGTTGGAAGAAATCGTAGCACGAAGACCAACCACTTATTAGATGACCAATGTTGAAAAGGGATGGCAAAAAGTTTCTTATGACCATACCTTCAGAACTCTGCCATCTACAGGAACTGGCAACGTTCTGTATGCACAATTAATTGTTAGTCGGCCATCCGTCGTTGTTTTGTACATGAATTAGCACGTTTCATTGCCTGCTGGTCAAATTTTTTAATTCCTTGTTCGCCAAGCACAAAATTTGGTGAACTTATTGGCGAAACAAACTTTGTAAACAAGCATAAAATTCGAAGGCACAAACTTGACGTAGCGCTGATCTTGTATAGGATGTCGGATTTTAAACTTTTGCTTCGTGCTGGATTCAGACCAGTAACAATGAGTGCTTAAGAGCTATGTGCATGCAACAAGCATTCGTTACAGTCGTGTATTCAACATTTTTCAGTAGGGTTTTGGACAATGGTAGAGCAAAACTTGCTGTTTGATTTGGGTGCTTCAACTGTTTGATGAGGATGATTTGTGCCTTAATACCGTTGCTTAAAAGTCGTACAATTCACACTTATCGGAACACCATTGTTTAAAAGTAGCACTGTACTTATCACAAACGGAAATTGTCCTTTTCAACTGCTATAGTTACCTCGGACAATTTTGCTAGGAAGTACAAGGTGTCCATTTTATCGCGCCCACTTTTAAAACACTGTAATCTTCGAACAATGTGCAATTTACGGAGTTTCGCACCACAGATGATCTCTACCATGTTTGGGATTTATTCCCAATTGACTACATTATTCATTTACTGATCAGAGAATTGCATAACATGCTGAATGCAATCACCATCATTGTGGACAACATTCTGCAGTCTGGCAATGAAGTTATCAATACACGTCTTATGTCTCTTCAGAAATATGCTGTATTGTTAATGTTGTTCTTCAGATCGTCTGTTGTTTGGAATTTACTGCAATACACTCTGTCCTTAAGATAACGCCATAAAAAAATACGCAGGAGTTTAGATATGGGCTTCAAAGAGGCCATGCTTGTAGGGTTCGTCTGGAAACTAACCTGTCGTCGAAGTGTCCTCATAAAAAATCAAGAGTTTCATTTGATCAATAAGTGTGGTCCCATCTTGTTGTAACCAACAACAGTTTCAAATCACATCGGAGCGTAGCGTGAAATGATAATTTCCGGATTCCAGTTTCTGATGACCCCCTACGCAGGTTCTTTTGGACTTGCAGCAATTAATGCCTGCAATGTTCGATATTCTCATTTGTCCTGACAGTTTTCTTTCTGCTTCTGGATTTATTTTTCACAGTAAAAAATTTTTTTAATTTTGCAATGATTCTCTGAATGGTCTGAAGAGGGTGCAAGGTGACATTGAACAATTTAACCTTGATGCAAAGTGCTTTTCGTGCGCTGTCACAGACTTTTTCTCATGATCGTTGTACGTTCACGCATTGAGTATTGTTCCGCCATTTTGTCTGCTCTGACAATGCCAAAGCTTTGGCCTTAAAATGCTGCAGTCCTATTAAATCCCAACCTTTGGTCTTCAAAATGTGATAAAGCGCACGCTAAATTTGCTTACAGTATTCATATGGGAGCATTTTTAAAGTGGGCACGATAAAATGGACACCCTGTATACATATATCGTGACTTCTAAACAATGCTTTTGGTGGTAAGTTGTTTCATGCGACCTTTAAACACCGTTTTTTTATGAATGTAAATCGTGCTAGTTTTAAAGCAAAGGTATTGTTAAAACTGTCCTGATAGGGATTTATCGTTAGTCTTTTAAACATTGAAAACGAAGAAAGTGTGCTCGTAAGTGCTAGTGAACAGTAGAAAAAAACTCCATTTTACATTTCAACCGAAAAAACTTGTTCAAGCACAACGAGCATCATATATAGACAATCAGTAACAAATTGTTCAACGACAGATGTTTAGTTGGGTAACCGCTCCCGAATATCTGTAGTTGGTGGAGCATTGTTGATCGGTGCCGATGACGAAAAGTATCTCGGCAGACCATTGTTTACCAAATGCGCCCCGAGCCGTTGTGACCAAAGATGGAGCAACTAGAGAAGACGGTTCATTGCCGACTTCCGGTAGTATTATCTTTCGAACGCTTTCGAAGCGCACTGAGTCACACCGTGGTATGACGTCATATGAGTCGTTTCCTCCCAAGCAGCCCGGACAGCCAATCAGAGTGCTGCAAGGAAGCACGTGACTAATGGACTTACAAACAACGGAGTTTTAAAAAATAAAAGCTCTCTATTTACATTGTTAACCAACGAAAAAAAGCAAACTATAATAAACGAAGATTCAGTTTTTTTTATGAGTTTCCGTTTCCGTTTTATCTGAAAGACGTGCGAAGAGGTGACTAGTGAATTTGAACACAGATGGACTCATATGACGTCACTTCCTCCAGCATGGCTGCCTCCTACCCGCAACATGGACGCCTCCTTCGTCTAATCCTTGGCCTGAGCCGGAAGTTAAGTGTGTTACGTAAAATATGGCCTATTGGTGCTTCTTGTCCTACAAAAAATATCGTTCTTCTTTGGCTGTGACCACACGTGACCCAAGACTTACATGCCTGAAGGCCTTTTCATTCTTAATCTTGGTGGCACAGCAAAGCCCCAGGCTCAATAATTATGTTGCGGCACCTTCTCTTGAATTTATTTCTTCTCACTATTGCATTAAACACAAATTAGCAATTTTACAAAATTTAACTTAGGATGTAACCTAGTAATGCCAATATATGTTTTAATTTTTCAGGTACATAGGAATGTTACACACTGGAAACTAGATGTCAAATTACGACTACTGAAAGGGCAGAATTGTAGAACTTCATATGTTTTTACTCGGAGGGCAATGCAAATGTAAAGAGAATTTGTCGAAATGGAAGTAAGACTCTTTTACTTGTCTGTGGGAACGATTTTTTACTAGCTACAATTTTATTGCGTATTTTATTACATACAAATTCATCAGAACCTTTGCTTAACGTAAACGTTTTTTCCGTCCTAAAAATGACTTGTTTTACTTGGTGTTCAGAAGTTGCTCTTTCCCTACCTGACTTCGCTTCCAACATGGTGCGACAAGTGTTAGTTGGTGTTCATAAGTTGCCCTTTCCCTACCTGACTTTGCTTTCGACTTGGTGTTGCAAGTTTTACTTGGTGTTCATAAGATGCCCTTTCCTTACCCGACTTCGCTTCTGACTTGGTGTTGCAAGTGTTCATAAGTTGTCGTTTCCCTATCTGATTTACTTGGTGTTTATAAGCTGCCCTTTCCATACCTGACTTTGCTTTCGACTTGGTGTTGCAAGTTTTACTTGGTGTTCATAAGATGCCCTTTCCTTACCCGACTTCGCTTCTGACTTGGTGTTGCAAGTGTTCATAAGTTGTCCTTTCCCTATCTGATTTACTTGGTGTTCATAAGCTGCCCTTTCCATACCTGACTTTGCTTTCGACTTGGAGTTACTAGTTTTACTTGGTGTTGTCCTTTCCTTACCTGGTGTTACAAGTGTTCATAAATTGCCCTTTCCCTACCCGACTTTGCTTCCGAACTGCATCAGCTGATTTCCTCAAGGAAAGCAATAGAAAAGTAATAGACATCTGACCTATTTGTTTTAAGCAATCTGTATAAATATTAACTAAAATCATGCTAATAGTGTGTCTTTCAATGTATTAATAGTTTTTAATCTTTAAAAAGTAATTACTGTCTTGGAAATATTCTGCAGAATGACTTTCGAGTTAGGAAAAACTCCCGACTGTTGGACTCCGCACATGAGTGACTTGATTGTTTTTGAAGGTTGTTTACTTTTTAAAAGAATTACTTCGGTAATCATGTAGTTCATTCATGGTTAGATGGCACACTTTTTTCACAAGAGGTTTTTCGTAAAAGAATTCGTACAACATATTGACGTTCATCATTCAGTACTTTTATTATATTCGTTTGGGAAAAGATATTTATTACAAACATGGCAAATGTTGACATTTATCGCTTGCATGTAAAGCGTAGACAACATTTAGAGAGACAAGAAAAGGGTACATCTGTGCTTTGAAAATATTTTAAAAGTTTCCCCATCTCGCTCAAGTGGAATGGAAAGATATTACTATTTTTTAGTAAGATATTTGCGGCTTTCCTTTCTATCATTCATGCTTCCAATAGTAGAATAATTAG
>JAHWFP010251299.1:12472-29287 GCA_023313725.1 Lithobius niger
GCACAAACACTATCGGTGAAAAACTCCATGTTGGTTGAAAGGGATGACACATCATTGGGTTGCGAGTTAAACATGTCCATATCCATGTCCAATTATTAGTGCTCCAATTATTAGTGCTCCAATTACCAGTGCTCCAATTCTCAGTGCTTCAATTATTAGTGCTACAGAAATTAGTGTAAATGATGGCGAATTTTTTAACGAGAGTTTCACATTGATTTTTTGTGTGGTCTGGCCAGGGAAACTAGCCCTCTCCCTTGTGAAAATGTCCCTCCAAGATAATTTCACCAAAGCCAGGTTGCCAAATGGTACGTTTGTAGATGGTATAAGAGCTGCCATTAGCAGACAACTACTTCAAATCGGCCATGATGATGATTCCGACGATGACGACTATGATTCTACGCCTCCGAGTGTGCGCCCAACATTTGCCAATCCCGTTCTCACGTCGGCTTTTTCACTAGACTTGATCAATAAAAATCACTCCCCAAAATTTAAATTTAGCATTGAAGATTTCGAGCTTAAGATTTCTAGATCCGAGTCTCATTGGAAGGCCGGCCGAGCTACCACGTAATGTTCGTGATTCATTTGATCACGTGGTTAGGCTTATCAAACCAGTAAATATCGATGTGGACAGAAGCCGACTTCGTGTGGCGTTGGAAAGTCAGCAGTCAGAAAAAGCAATTTCAACTGGTTTTATGGATCATGACACGTTAACGGGGGGATGTCATTTTAGAATTTTTAGAAAGCCAGTGCCAGTCTAATGACCAGTTCGATTTCACCTTCCCCCCACACACACACCACGGCAGCGCCAAAGGAAAGGGTTGGTCAGAAATTCGAGGCCCACGTAAGAGGACTATTTTGGATTATGATGTGTGGGCTCGCAGCAAGAAAACTGTCATCACTATTAAAAACACTGATAATCTCTGTTAGGCCCGGGCTATAGTTGTAGGGGTCGCTTTGGCCAACAAGTCTCGTTTCCCGGGGAATGATATTTTTAAAATCAATTACAAACAAGTCACCGATACGAGAATGCACGCCCAAGCTGACGCAGCTATTGCATTACATCATGCCACAAATGTAACATTGCTACCTTGTGGACTAGAAGAAGTCAGCATTTTTCAACAACATCTAGGAACAGTTTCGTGTAGTTATCTACAGGGCTGAAGCCAATTTTCAGTTGTTTTCGACAGGGCTAATGGAGGTCAATTAGTAGCATTACTATTTCGCAAAAACCATTTTGACGTCATTAACTCCCTCGCTGGCTTCTTTTGTATGAACTATTCCTGCAAGATTTTTTTATCTGCCTACCCTCACGAATGGGACCATATTTTCCCAGGAATGTGAGTGCGTGCCATAGTAGGGACTGCGACTAGCGAATCAAGCCGTACTTAAAAATGTAATGCGTGCTATCACTACTTTGGAGGGCCAAACTGTTTGAACAACCACACTACAGGACACTGTAATTCCATTCGTCGTTGCGGTAACTGCGTGTATCCTGGAACACAAGACATCCCGTGCTACACGACAAAGTGCAGTAACTGTAAACAGATGGCTACTGACGAGCATCAATGCTACATTAAACAACAATCACCTGAAACGGAGCATCTAACATTTTTATTTTGACTGTGAGTCGATGTTGCTACCTAACGGAAAACACGTAGGAAATCTCATTATTAAGCAAGACGATGAAGGCCAAACTACCTTATTCAAGAACGCAACAGACTTTTGTGACTTTGTTTTCCGAAAGGATTGTGGAATTAAACCCAAACCTAAACAAAAAACAGCTCAAGACGATGCCTCCTATTAGAGTAATCCTGAGTCATTACGGCAAAGGATATGACCATTATTTAGTTCTTGAATATATGTTAAATCACTTCATCCAACCCGACGTGGTTTATCAAGGTGGTTTATCGATAGCCACTCGTTTCTACAATGTAAATTATCAGCCTTGCCCAAAATGTTTGGCTTCGATGACGTGGTCATTAAAGGGACATTCCCTCATTTGTTCAATCGCCCTGAGAACCAGGATTATGTAGGTGGTCTCCCCGAGCTTCGAGCTTTCGCACCCGAGTCACTCCCTGCAGATGCTAAAAATTCCCTTGAAGATTGGCACCAAAGTGAGACCACCCATTTTAATTCTGACTCCACCATTAATTTGCAAGAGGAGCTTTTCAAATACTGCCACGATGATGTCGCTCTGTAGCGACTGGCTTGTCATAAATTTAAAACCCTCTTTGAAGAAGTGACATCTGTTGATCCATTTCACACCTCCCTTACCCTTTCTGGGGCCTGCCATAAAGCCTTCTGCACAAATTGGATGGCTTAATACAGCATCGCCATTTTACCTGTTTCGGCTGACCCTAGGAAAGATAGCGTACTTGCTCAAGAGTGGATTCTTTGGGAGGAGCATAGACGTAACATCATGTTCAAACAATCGAACGGTGGCGAGAAGAGGATCGCCCACTACTACGTCAACGGATTTCAAAGTGCTTTGCAAACTGTTCTAGAGTTTTACAGCGACTTCTATCACGGGAATCCCGCCAAATACCACGTAGCCACGTTCAACCCTTTGTTAAGATCTACCATGGGGGAGCTTGACGAGTGCACGCTTGACAGAGAAAGCTACTTACGATCTCTAGGGTAACCATGTGGGAGTCAGATTTTCTTCAAATGAAAAACACCGATCCGGACCTACACTATTTTCTGTCAACCATCACAGTGAAGCCACCATTAAATCCCCGCAATGCTTTCTATGGTGGCCGAACAAAAGCCCTAACACTACATAATCTAGCCGAGCCCAGACATGTCACCAAATACATGGACGTATTGTCAGAGTATCCATTCATTAATAAGACAGGCAAAATGCCTAAAGGCCACCCCACTGTTTTGAAAAACACTCTATACGACTCGTCAAAACACTACTACGGCTAGTTTTATGGAATTGTCCTACCTCCACAAGACCTCTATCACCCTGTACCTCCAATTCGATGTGCAGGGAAGCTCATGTTTGTCTTGTGCAAAGCATGTGCAACAACAAACCACCAACTGCCATGCCACCATGATGATGTGGATCGAGCCCTCGAAGGTACTTGGTGTACCCCCGAAATAGATGTCGCCATCAGCAAGGGCTACAGTGTCATCAGTACATTTCATCTGTGGCATTTCACCGAAAGTGTCAAGGCGAGCAAACCAGACGACCCTGATCAATTTACTGGCCTATTCACAGAATATGTGGATACATTCTTGAAGGAAACTTTTCAAAAAACAGAAAACATAATTAATTTTTTCAGGTTTCCCTTTTCTATAAAAGTAATTATTGGTTTAAAACAGTAAAAGTAGGTAATTTTGGATAAAAAAAATCTATAAAACAGTAAAAGTAATTATTATTTATTCAGTTACCTTTTATTTTTTATTTTTTTAGCTTGCTGTTGTTTCTTTTTCCCCATTTTTTAAAATATATTTTTTTTGATTGTTAATATATATTTTTAAAACATTCTGGCTCAAAACCGAAGCTTCAGGGTACCCACCCTTGGACTGCTGGCGACCCCGCTCTAGAGGCCCAATACAGGGATAACTTCTACCAAGTGGAAAAAATTCGACTGGACCCCGACAACATTAGGCCAAACCCAGGACTGCGGAGTCTCACAAAGCTCTGTTTAAACAGGTAATTAAAATTGACTGTTGATGTTACCACACTTACCATACTTCCACACTTCCACACTTCCGGTCCGGCACTTCCTTCTTGATTGTTGCCATCTTGATGGTTTTCGTCGTCGTTTCCATCTTCCGCATGACATTGTGCGCCAATTGGGCGATAAGTCTGTCCTCCTGTCCGGTGTTTTTCAATTTTTGCAGGAGGTACAGATGTATGACAAGATTTAGGTTAGGGGTTTGAATAATATCTCTGTAATGTGTGGTGCAGTGGCAACCCGGACCACTGCACTGTGACTGAGGTTGGCGCTAATGACCAAGCTGTCGACGCGCCATTAAGCCTCATCCCCCCCCCCTTCCACACTTACCACAATCTACAATGTTTGTTATTTTTCAGTTTCTGGGGGAGGTTTGGCATGCGTGACAACCTGACAACAACCGATTACGTCACAATGATGGCAAGGTGGCAGCAGCTGCTCAACAGCAAGGAGTACTCTATTACCAACGTAGTGCTGGCCAACACAGAGACGCTCGTCGTCAAAGACTGCCGAGTTCATCACGCCGAGTAAACATACAAATGTTGTCGTCGCAGCATTTACCACGACACTCGCAAGGCTGCATTTATACAAGTTCCTGGACCTTGTTGGCGAGAACATGGTCCCTATGGGGTGACTGTATCCTGTACAGTCACCCCATAGGGAAGGACTTTTTAAAACCTTAAAGGGCATGCTGACGGACGAGTTGGCATGTCATGGTCCTGATGTTATCATCATCGATTTTGTTTCTGGAGGGACCAAAAACTACTCGTACCGATTGAAGCGTTAGAGTGTAAAGTTAGAGGAATCACACTCAACTATTCAGTATCACAGCTCCTAAACTTTCATGCTCTAGGAAACTTCATTGTTAACACCGATCGTGCATCGACTATTGTTATCACTAGAGACAAAGCAACTGCGAGCCTGTTCACAAAAGACACAGTGAAATCATAGAAATTTGTGTATGACAAGAATGCACTTCTGTGTGACGCGTCTACTTGCACTTAAGGTTTCCTGTACAGAATTGATGAATGTTTACTGCTATTATTTGGTGGTGGTGATGTAACTGATTATGATGTAAATAGTGAATAAGTTGTTTTTGAATGTGTGAATAACTAAACTTTTCAAACCAGACTTTTCAAAAACTGTTTAATTGCAACCTAATTTTCTAACTTGACATTTTTTAACTTGTGCAAAATTATTTTTTCTTAATTGGCATAAATAATTTTTCGAACTTAGAAACTTTTTTCAACTTAACTTAATTTTTTTTTTAAATTTGTAGTAGAATTTGTTTTTAAACTTGCAAACAAACTTTTTTTTGCAAACAAAATTTCCAAACCAAACTTTTTAATTTCAACTTTTTTAACTTGTGCAAACTTTTTCAACTTTTTTTTTGTTGTACATTTTTGTGCAAACTTTTCAAAAACTTTTTTTAAATAAGTAACTTAACTTTTTTTTCAAATGAATGTAATTTTTCCGCTGGGAATGTTTTTGCTGGGTGTGTTTTTGCTGCGTATGTTTTTTTTTATTGTTTGTCATATTTATTTTGTGTAAATTACTTTTTCAAACTTAACTTTTTTTAAAACTTAAGTTTTTTTTTAAATTGTATCTTAAATTTTTTAACTTGTGCAAAATTATTTTGAAAACTTTTTCAAACTTTTTCTTAAATTTGTAACTTAACTTTACACAACAAACTTTTTAAATTTGTAACTTAACTTTTTTAAACGTAAGTTTTTAAATTTGTAACTAGATTTTATTTTCAAACTTGTGCAAAAATTTTTTTAAACTTTTCACAACAAACTTTTTAAATTGTAACTTAACTTTTTTAAACTTAGTTTTTTTTTTAATTTGAATTATTAAATTATTTTCAAAACTTTCAAACTTTTTATTTTTTATTTTTTGCAAACAAAATTTCCGAACCAAACTATTTAAATTTGTGTAAATTATTTTTTTTAATTTTGTAACTTAACTTTTTCAAACATTTTTTAAATTTGCAATCAAACTTTTAACAACATATTTTTTAAATGTGTAACTTAAATTTTTTAACTTAATTTTTTTTTTATTTGTCACTTCACTTTTTTTTTTGAAAACGTTTTCAAACTTTTTTTATTTTGTAACTAGATTTTATTTTCAAACTTGTGCAAATTTTTTTTGGTGTAATTAATTTCAACTTAACTTTCACAACAAACTCTTTTTAAAATTAATAACTTAACTTTTTTTTAACTTGTGCAAAATTATTTTGAAACTTTTTCAAACTTTTTTAAAATTTGTAACTAGAATTTATTTTTTAACTTGCAAACAAACATTTTTTCAAACTTGTAAACAAAACTTTTTTTATTTGGTGTAAATTAATTTTTTTTGCGTTTTTTTTAAGCTTTTTCAAACTTGTAAATTATTTTTCGAAACTTTCAAATAAAATTTCCAAACTAAACTTTTTTCATTTGTGTAAATTATTTTTTCTATCGTGTAAACAAAACTTGTGTTTTTATTGTTGTACATATTTATATTCTGTGTAAATTATTTTTTCAAACTTAACTTTTCACAACAAACTTTTAAAATTTTTAACTTTTTTCTCGGTTTTTTCGTGGATAATTTTTTATTTTATAACTTTTTTAACTTGTGTTTTTAAAATATAAATATTTTTTTTCATTTCAACTGAATTGACTTTTAAAAATATAATAATAATAATACTTTATTTCAAATTACTAATACAATGTAATCCTCTAAGTTACAAATGAAAAATGCAACTTGTGTGAGTATGACACCTAATCATTTTCACTCATTATCGTATTATTCTTATTATTTATAGGAAGCTCGACCATTGTGGTCGCAGTCAAGGACAAAAGCTTATAATCTACATATTTTGTACATTTGATTTTTGAAATGAATTCATTTGATATTTTCGATAGTAGATCCTTTTTAAATTTTTTTAGTGTTAAATAACGTAGCATATTCGCTGGTAGGTCATTATGTAATTTTGGAATATACCATTCCTTTCTCCTCTTTCCATATTGATTTATCCATGTTGGAATCTTGAATGTCTCATTTATTCCTCTTGTTCTTTTTAATGTATCAGTTGGTTTCTTGTATTTATTACTAAAATAATTTTTTGTTAAGATAACAAAGTTTTTTAACTCCTTTATTTTCATTATTTTGTTTTTTTTAAACAATGTCAATGTTTTTTTTATATTTGTCGATTTGTTGGCAAACATCACTTTTACTAGTTTATTTTAAATTTTTTGTAATTTATTTATTAAATATTCTGGTGCATGTCCATATATTTCTAGTCCATATCTAATATTGCTAATTATCCATGCGTCATATGTAGTTTACCTCTGCTTATGATTCAATATATTTCTAATTTGATAGACTTTTGGTATTATTTGTTTTAGTTCTTTAGTTAACCCAACAATGTGTTGTATGAAGTTCCAATGTCTATCAATTTCAATTCCTAAATATTTAGTTGAATGTTTTTTCTGTAGTTTTACACATTTTTCACTACATATCTCCTTATTATTATTAATTAAGTTTTTGCAATTCCCATAATGTTTTTTAATTCAAATTTCTTTTTTTGGTTTCATTTCAGGCACTGTAATGTCCATTTTTTCTTTGCTGATGAACAATTCATTTTCCACTAAGAAATCATTCAGTATATTAAATTCATTCTGTAGGTTGTACATCATAACGGCATAATTACTATGTATAGAAATCAAAATTGTATCATCTGCAAATAAATATATATTAGTTTTTTCTATTTTCTCGTCTATATCATTGGTATATATCAGATACAGTAAAGGCCCCATTACAGACCCTTGTGGTACTCCATATTTTATGTTACATGTAATACTGTTTATGTCCTCAATTTATACAATAGATTTTCTACTTGATAAATAGCATTTTAATATATTATAGATTTTTCCTCTGAGTCCCAGTTTTCACTTTTTTTTAAAGTATTTTTTGATCGAATGTGTCAAAAGCCTTCTGCAAATCAATAAGCACCGCTCCTACGTATTTTCCTTGGTTTAATGCAGTTGTTATTAATTAACTCATTTACTTCAATCAAAAGATCTGTTGTGCTTTTATGTTTTGTGTATCCAAATTGTACTTTATTTAGTACGTTTAATTTTTCAAAAAAAATGCATATTCTCTTTGCAACAAATTTTTCCAAAATTTTATGAATAATGGACAGTAATGAGATTGGTCTACAATTATTTGTTACTTTTTTTTCATTATTTCAAACTTTTGTTATTTTGTAACTTCACTTTTTTTTTGAAAAATGTTTACAAAATTTATTTTTCATATTTGTAACTTTTTTCCAGTTTTTTGTGGATAATTTTTTATTTGATAACTTTTTTAACTTGTGTTTTTAAAATGTAAATATTTTTTTTCATTTCAACTGAACTGACTTTTAAAAATATGAATGTAAGCTTGTTGATAATCAATGCCTACCAGGGGGGTAGTTACTCAGAATTTATTTTAAACTTTTTAAAACTTGCAAACTTTTTTCAATTAAATCATTCCACTTTAATTTTTTAGGCATAGGCGTACTAGTCAAACTATAACCCACTGTCTTGATTATCTTTTTTTTAATAAAAACTTGTTCAACCTGAAAAAAGCCTACATCTAATTTATAGTATAAATTAGCTTAGACTAGTTCTGCAATTTCATTTGCTTGCTGACAGTCAAAGAGTAAGGATGGATGCTGAATTTCAACCCCGTCTTAAAACACCGAGTAACATTTTAATTGCTGGTGCCTCATAATGTGGAAAAACATGTCTCGTTTCACAATTATTAATTCATAGAGATGAAATGTTTACTAAAAAGTTCAATCATATTGTTTGGTGCTACGGTGAATATCAACTAGCGTATACTCAATTGGTAGCAAAAGTACCCGGAATAACATGGGGTGAAGACTTGTCATCAGAAATCTATTCAAGTTTTTCCCCCAGTGATACAAATTTATTAGTTTTGGAAGATTTATTGAGCGAAAGTGACGTCACCGTGTCAAAATTGTTTACTAAAGGTTCCCACCATCGAAATCGGTTATTTTTGTGGTACAAAATGTGTTCTTTAAAAGTAAAGAAAGAACAATTAGTTTAAATGCAAGCGCGTGGGTATATAATGATTGACTTTATGCAAAATATGCCAGAACGACACAGGCTCTGCACAGGAATACTTCCACAAGAGCAGCAATATGGCTAAGTCAGACAATAGTGCTTTGCCAGGTACCAATAAGAAAACGCTGGCCTTTGGCATTACTTTACTCTGCATAATAATTTTTGCAATAGCATTATTCATAATGGACCTAGAAAATTTTATTAACTTAACCCATCCTGAAGTCAACACTTATATTACAAACAAATATAACAAGACGAGTCATTTGAAAGCCAGACATCGAACAGATCAACATGGGTATCTCCGCTTGCTTGCGCAAAACCGCTCCGGTGTTAAAACTGTTGTTGGAAGCATTTCTAAAATGACGAAAAACTATACTGCAAGCGGGAGGTCACGACATTGTGTACTCATTGTGTGAATGTTACCAGAATGTAATGAAAGGTAATGTCAACCTCACACCCCAACAGAAATGTAAATTGGTTAAATATAAGCGTACAATACGCCAACAGGCAGATCGTCGTTTGAACTTGGCCAGGAAACAACGCATTTTAAATCAGGAGGGAGGATTTATTGGGCCGTTATCTGTACTAGCCCCAGTACTTGATTATCTGTACTAGCCCCAGTACTTGGTGGAATTTTAGGTTTGCGATCATAATGGCACGCTTTCAAAAATTAGCATTAGTCCCCGTCGATCGTATTGGTAGTACACTTCCTGCTCAAAAACCAAGGCCTTATGGAATTGCAGTCTCATCCATCCATAACGAACTCACTAGAATACTTAGTGATGAGTCCTTAGAGCCTCAAACGAAATCCGATCTTTATCAACAAACTTTCCAGCATTATCTTGTACTAGCTAAAGCCCGTGCTATGCACGGGTGGTGTTGAATGCACGATTTGCAACACTGGTTAGGTATGGTAGCTGATATGTGCGTCCATGTTCGACCGAAATAAGTTTTTTTCAAATTGTTGCGCATACCGGCTAACAAACACTAATTTTCGTTCGCTTCGCTCACTCACTCAGGCAGCGCATCCTGTGACTCGGATCCCCCTCCCCCACTGCTAAATGATACTCTTTCTGATGATCACTTCTATCATTCAAAGTTCATGTTGACGAAAATATCAACACTTATTGTGACTCAAATACTAACCCCCTCCCCCCCCCCCCCGACGGCTAATGATCCCTCTTTTGTAATACTCCTCTCTTTTTTATTCTACCAGCCATGTTCATGCTGGTGGAAATAAATAAGGCTCAAGACACTCTCGAGAAACATGCTGTCTTGAAAAGCTTCCCCCATTGTTTTCCCCCATCGTCCGTGTCATCGTTCTACTCGCAACAGCTGGTCGAAGATAGGCACCACCGAAGTTTTGTTTACTTTTTTAGCGGCATGTTTAGGCACGGATCATAGAAATGATTGTTGAAATGATTGTGCATGATTGTCGAAGTGATTGTCGAATATCAACCATATGAAAAGCCTAGGCCAGACTGACGATGTAAAAATGGTTTCAGCAAACATAACACTACACTGAAGGAGTAATTCACAGTCACGAAAAAATTAGGGAGGAACAGATGAGGAATGAGCGGCTGAGGTATTGCATGGGGTGAAACAAATATTTGGGCCTCCCTTTGAAGAAAAATTGTCACGATTTATAACAAAATGGATGAAAAAATAGAGAGTGGCCAGAGATGGGGAGGTGATATATTGGGGGAAGGGGGATTTATCTCTGGGGATGGGAACAGGGCAACTTTCCCTCCCCGCCTCAGGGCAGCTACCATCCATTGCTACTTCTGCCCTCCCTCTTCCGCACCACTGATCTCTCCACTCTTTTTTGTAATGTATCTTCAGACAGTTACCCCCGCCCCCCTCTACTCCTCAGATATATGCCCTATCCAATCCCTGGACACTCTTCCTTACGTTTTTGTGTATTTTGTACTGAAACTTTGAAAATTCCTCCACCCTCCAGCCCCAGTCGTCATCCCTACTTTTTTTATTTATTTCTTGTACTGAAATTAAAAAATTCCTTGTCACTTTTGTCCGTATCAGTTTTATTACACTGAAACTTTACAATCCCCCCCCCCGTACCTTGTCCCTACAATTTTTTTTTAACAGAAATTTCAAAAATTCCCTCCATTCTCACCCAGGCATGGCGCCAAAGCGCAGGAGGCACGGGGGGGGGGGAGCAGCGGCTGGGCTTAACCTACAGGAAAGCACTAATGTTTTCGCTGGGGAACTGCTGAAACCCTTTTGGGGACAAAATAGGTGTTCTTTATATTGTGTGAAAAGAATAGGGTCATCAAAATTTCGAACACAGATTTTATTGCGCCACTACTGCCACTCATCTCTACCCCCAACTCACTTTACTTCCATACTCAGTTCGAAATGAACCCCATCCTAACGCTCACCCATCCTGATGCTCACCCTTATTTTTTTTTTATTTTACTAAAACTTCTAAAACCCCCTCCCCGCCGTTCGTTCATCCCTACTATTTTTTGGCAAAGAAATATCCCACCCTGCGTTTGTTATTGCATCTGTTATTGTTATTGTTTTGCCTGATCTCTTGTATTAGCGGACCCCCTACCACGGCCCATCTCCACTGCTAATGGTTCCCTCTATGTAATGATCACTTCCACTATATTCCACCTTGGAAGTGATCATTCCCAATCATTCGTCCAAACTTCCACGTTATCATCGTAAGCGCTGCTGCACCCTGCCCTGCCCACCCCATTGAGACCCGGCCCTGCCTTTCTTGCAAGGCCAGCTGAGATAGTAGCTGCGTTCCTCGCTCCACTCAAGGCCTGTCAGCTTCATGGCATGAGAATCAAAGAGGATTGGTTTCTGAACAAAATTTATGCTTTAAACTTTAAACACTTAAAGGCATCGATCAAATTGGGAGATCTGGCGCATATTGACGGCTTTTCACGCATTCACTTAGTTCAGATACAAATTCTTTTGGGTTATCAATCCGTACGGTACTGGAAGACTCCTAGCGTGTCTGTCACTAAACAGAAGCAAGCTGACTGGCCTGGAGTGGAGCGAGGTATGCAGCTATCTCAGGTATCGTTGCTTTCTTGATTCATGGTTTTTTATGTTGGTAATAGATGGCGCGGTCTGTCCATGGCCTTGCCGGAACTGACCGTGAACCCTCTACTGCTATTAGAGTTTTAACCAAACGCCTAAATTCAACCAACACAACAACCGTATGAGCCTGACCGAATTTTTGACGTATTAACTACTTTCACGGTAACGTGATTATTTTTATTACTGGTTTTTGGGTTGTGTGAGTGAACCGGAAAACGGACCAGAAGTTGCACCGATTGTACGGAAGTTGGTGTCACGTCCCCAACTGATTTAACGATCTTACATATACTTAACTGCTGTTAAAGTATTAACCGAATACCTAAATTCAACCAATACACTAACCTTTAACGTAGCATCTACTTTCACGGTCTGACTATTTTTATTACTGCTTTTCTGGAATTTCTGTCAGTAGACCGGAAGTTGTACCGGAAGCCGATTTAGCGATATATGATATCAGCGTGCTTGGCCTACCGACATCCCTCCTGCTCCACCATCGACTTCAAGTATGCAGCCGGCAGCACCTGTTTCACTCCCCCCCACCCCCTCTTCAGATGAGGAAGATGATTATCTACTTGGCACTGATGAAATCGAAAGGAAAAAAAAAACAGTTTGCCTGAAGATGAAATTGCAGTTAAAGATATTCTTAATAAAATGAAAGAGCATCCAGAAATTATATCATGGTCCCTCCAAGGTGAAATTATGTATTTAAAAAGATTGTACCCGGATCAAACTTTGCTGCACTCGTTAAAGACTTAACTTTTACCGAATACTGCAGAACGCCCCATAGGATGGCAACACATGGCCCGTGCTATTGGATCATTAGAAAATACTAAACCTAAACGGAAGAAGCAAGTTTTAACTGCCCCTAGACGTCAATCTACCCCCCACAGTACAATAAAAAAGTGACTGCATTCACAAAGAACAAATCCTTATGCTAAAAAAGTGTATAAAACAAGGGAGAAATATTAATTGTATAAATATGAATAAAAAAAGTTCACTGTGACACATTTTTTTTTTACATTTTTTTATTTTTACATTTTTTATTTTACAATACGTAAACAGGATTGCATATTTTTACAATGATTGGGAATACAACGTATGACATGTGTATTCTTGACAACAATTTTATCATTTTCATTACGATTCTTGGTATAATAATTATCAACAATATTCTTCATGCTGACCCCGTTTGCTCGTAACTTTAAATAAAACAAACAGTGTGCACCACATGCGTAACTCCTCTTTGCTTGAATTGGTACGGTATTGTGCATCCATATCGGTGAATTTCTTAAAAAATCGACGAAATAAAGCGAATAGTAACTTGGGGGTCAGCCATAAGAATCAAAAAATTCGGCACACTTGTGTTTTGCTGGGAAATAAAATGCGACCCAGTGGGTTCCAGGTTGAGTACTATCGTCAGTGTTGCACACTATTGCTGCAGGAAATCGATTTAAAGATACGGGCAATAAATCGGACGAATAAACACCGG
Organism: Lithobius niger; assembly: GCA_023313725.1. Taxonomy (NCBI): domain Eukaryota; kingdom Metazoa; phylum Arthropoda; class Chilopoda; order Lithobiomorpha; family Lithobiidae; genus Lithobius; species Lithobius niger. The sequence continues at coordinate 25,837 of JAHWFP010251299.1, forward strand.
TGAAAAATTTTTTTGTCGAATTGCAATTCTTCAGGCTAAGTCTAATCTCTGTTGTATCCATTTTATTATGAAGTGTGGTCGAACATCACGTGACGGTTTTGATCAATTTCTAGCATGTTGTCAAACTCTGCTAAAATAATACAGTTTACTGAAACGGGTAAGCCAACTCTGACTCGTAGTTCGACTCTTAAATTTCCCTGCTTGATAAGATTAAGATGATCTGAGCAGCAAAGGTCAGTCGTGAAATCATACATCCACAACGTGAAGCCTAAGGGGTAAGTCTATGTACAAATGCCATTGCCTCCTTTTTCCAAACAGCCAATCAGCGTAAGGTAACTTTCAATGTATATGTTTTCTGCAAAATGAGGTTCCATGGCAGCTGCTCACTGTCAATGTTTATACCAATGTAGCCTACGTTAAAATGTTGAAAATTAAAAGGATTTCTTGCATAACTTGCATTAAATGCTGCAGAATCAACTAGGCCTAATACCTTTCGGCGTGTTAACGAACCCAAAAAAATAGTCTTTATTTATGTTGAGTGTTCCATTGGGTATAGAGAAAGTCTTCACTTCAACTCTATTAAGTGGATATTTTGCTGTAGCTGATTGTAAAGTTTGGCTATATGCAATTTGCACTGCCGGTGACAGGGTGGCTTTCCTTATGCTGAGTGACAGTAGCTTCTTGAATTTCGACTTTATAATCTGCGTCTTGTTCGGGTGACATTAAACAGAATGCATTAGGACTTAGCAAGAATCGGAATCTTAAACTAGTGTTATTGAGCATCTAACGATCTTGGTGAAGCAAGTCAATGTGTAAACCTCCTTTCATTTCAAAACTGCGTGAATTTGCCACAATTCGTTGATGCGTATTCCATCCTGCATTAATGTGGGTGCCAGCAACTGATGGGATCGCGTTCATTGAGTCGAGTCTGCCTGGTGTATCGTCCACCCATAATTTTGCAGCTAACCAGCTTTTCTTGGCTTCTTCACTATGAGTTAATAATGTTTTGAGGTAAGCTCTGTACACGTACGTGTTGCTCCTACCACTAATCAGCCTATTGGATAAAGTGACGTCAATTTTGGTAAACAATGAATGACAAAATAAATTACAATGTGCAACAGCGCTGTCATCGACTAGGGCTGTGCCGTCTGCTTTGATAATTCTCGCACGTACGCATAACTGTGTATTGCTCAAATCAATAGCCTCACTGGATGCAGGAATTTGAAACTCAATAGGTCCCGTATCACTAATGTTGGCCATAGGAAAGTAAGTCACCCACGACCCCTTTTGTATCTGCGTTTGTGTGGCAGGCACCGCAAAAATGTCCAGTTCACTCTTGCAGCATTGTGATGAAGTAACACCATCTCAGGAGGTGAAAATGTCGTACTTTGCTCTAGCACGGCTGTGCTTAGAATGAGGTCCTCCAGTCAAACGCTTCCTTTTAACTATTTTTTTTCCGGCTGTCACCTACTTGATCTTTAACGTAAGTTGCAGCATCACCCGCTAGTTGACGACCCATATTTTGTAAGTGGCTTTTGGCGTTGTCTTTGTTGTCTGAACCGGCCACCGCATTGAGCGCCACACTGGCTCCAGTTCTAGCAAGAGCTTGGCCTACGTGTGTAGCTCCACGTTTTATTAAAGGCATTGCAAAACGAAACAGACGTCCAAAAATGCTACCTGAACCAAATTCCCCCTGCACCAGGCTTTCCCTATAGTACTGCTGATTACTTCCACCAGCTTGTTCCAAATAATATTTAACATAAATATTAGGGTTGGAGACGTGCCGGACTGCCATGTTTAAAATGGCAGCTGGGTCTAAAATAAAACTTGCAACACACCTTACCTTGTTGAAATACTATCGGTTCGCCGTGATCTGTGCGAATATCGATCGCAATTGAGGGAATACTATTTCGTGAAATCGGTATGTAATCTGGGATAGGGAACCTGTACACTAATAAATTTCTAGGGTTGTCATATAGGGGAACAACGCGTAACACTTGAGCCTGCGTGTCTCCAATAATTTGAGGCAGAATGATATCAGTGTACACTACGACGCTGTACATACCATTCTTTACACCTGCTAAATAAGTACCGCTAACCAGCCCCTTTAAATACTGAATGGAATATCCCAGCATTTGAGCCAAGTTTTCGTTACCACAAATAGGCCTCCCTTTCAGTTCCAACAGTAATACTGCTGTTAATTTTTTTATTATATTCTGTTGACAATGACTTGTGAATAGCTTCAATAATGTCTTTAATAATGTGTTTCGTAGTAGCCTACTGGCAGTCTTGCTTCCGATGAATGATTGGTCTTTGTTGCATTTTCAATCACGTGTAAAAAAAAACTTGCGCAGGTTGATCTATCGCTCTATCATAATTCCACGAAATGTTCGTTTCAATCAATGCAGCAACGGGTGTTGTAGGCGGCATGCCCTCTGCTCTGTTTCCACGTAAAATTCGATCATATTGTTTGATTCGTCAATATTAAACCAGGAGTGGGGCATAAACATTTCAGTGAGTGCAACTTCCCACTTACCGCTCAATTCTGAAGTGTAAGGCAGAGGCGTAATATAACGCGACATACTGCCTCTATTTTTAACGTTGGAAGGTAAAATTACGTAAAATCTCTCCATTATGATTTTACTAAGGAAGAAGCATCGAACCCAAGAATTCATTGAGTTTGGATAGCCTTTCCAATTGACGAACTCTTGGTTTATACCTTTACGTTTTTGGCATTTCAAAACTTTTTCGATAATATAGAGTTGGTCTTTATCGACTGACACTTTTTGAAATTCTTGCTCGTACAATGTGCGCAAAATCAGTGCGCCATTAGAATCTTTAACTATGTATACGACCGGTCTTCTAGGTATTCTGCTCGCTATTGTAAACACTTCTCTGGTCCAGTTTGGGAGATAACCTGGATTAGCTTACTGATCCTGACGGTATCACCAATCTGATATTTATAGTCGGGGTGGGAGTGTTTTTCATGACGTCATCACCGTACAAGCGCTTGCACACTGATGCCTCGTTGTCAGTGTTGACATCGATCGGTTGCATCCCAATACTCTTGTGATGATTGTAAGAGCTAACCAATTGTTTTAACACTTTGGTGTAACATAACGTGTTTTTGTGCGTAAAATACAGCCACATGCGAGATTTCAGTGTTTTATTATAACGTTCTACCACAGCCGCTTTTTTCTCTCCTTTAGCCGTGTAAAATACAGGGTGTTCGGAAATTGGTGTCAAATATTTTGAGGTCCGCTGTGTGATCAAAGATAAGAAGAAAAAGTCCTATAAACATGGGTCCGGAAATGCACCAGTCTTTAGTTACAGCCCCCTCCAGGTTTGGGGTAAACAGTTCTTAAATACCTCGTAATGATTCACCGTTTCCATTCCAAACTCAAGATATGTGCCATATCATACCTGGTATTTCAGTACTTCATAATACAGT
>JAHWFP010251299.1:29687-75677 GCA_023313725.1 Lithobius niger
GGGGGGGGGGGGCTGTAACTAAAGACTGGTGCATTTCCGGACCCATGTTTATAGGACTTTTTCTTCTTATCTTTGATCACACAGCGGATGGACCCTCAAAATATTTGACACCAATTTCCGAACACCCTGTATATTATTTTTTTAAAGAAATCAGTAAGTGCCTTGGATTCAAATTCTCCGCCCATGTCCGTATTTAATTCTGATGGCTTCCGGCCCTCTTAAAAAATGGGTTGAAATGCTTTCAATACCGTGCCAGTTTATTTTTTAAAGGCACAACCCAAGCGTACTTGGAGAGCACGTCGATTACAGTGAGTAAGTAGGCAAAGTTTTGGTTGTATTTAGCCAACGATTCAACATCAAGCAAGTCTGCCTGCCATAAATAATCTATACCCCACGAGATAGTTTTGTTTCTCCGAAATATCTTTCTCAATGGCTTGTGCAAAGTGTAGGTTCGTTCACCCTGTAGAAAGTCTAAAGTTTTTGCTAGCGAATCCCCGATCGCTTTCTTTAAAGCATCAAGCCCTCCCACTCAATTGTTAAAACTCCCTGGCAACTGAGCAGAATAAAAGTCTTTTCAGTTTGGCTGCCATGGTGTAAATGCAAATTGTGCGCGAGTAATATTAGTTTTAGCCAGTTGTCCAGATTCATGCCCAGACACGTCGAGACATGCCCATGGGTGGGGTGGGACCATCTTTAAAAGATTGCTATTTAGGTAATTTTTTTAATGAATGGGTGGGGAGGGGCCATCTTTAGATGTAATGGTTCATCTTTATTATTGTCATATACCCCATAGAGAGGCTTGCTTATTTATTTGTTAATTAATAGCCCTGCCGATAATTCTTTTTAATAGTCAACTTCCTCTAAAAACTCAATGGCGCGTGATGTCATCTCCTTCAACTCCAATCTTATCTTTAAGACCAACAACTCAACCCGTCTTTCTAACTTGTCTTTGTGGTCCAGTGGGCTAAGACGTTAGTCACTAACTCATCTGATAAGCCAGCAGACGCTGGTTCGAATCTTGCCACAGCCAAGAAAAATGTTTTTCAACTGATTCAATACTAATTTAATAAAAAAGAAAAGAAGAAACGAAGGAAAATAAAAAATGGCGGATGAATAGGAGGAAATAAAAAATGGCGCCCACCTTCATGACGTCACAGGGGTGCAGGTCAACATCCTCCTTCTCAATTCCGAGAAATTTACCGTGACTACCCAGCGAATTACCGATGATGTCATCTGATTAACGCTTACACAATATGGGAGTGGGGAGGAGGGATTAGCCACGTCCCTTTCTATTGTCTTCTGCCAGTTGGCTATACCTCTCTAGCGCGAATATGAACTAACACTATAGGACGCTGTATTTCATTTCGCGGTTACGGATTTTCACGTCAAGTATGGCGACCCAATGCGGGTATCCCTTGACCTTCGAGGTTACCTCTGTTATCTACTCTGTTATCTACTATTATTACTTACGATAAGGAAATAAACAACGAATTAAAAAAAAATTGTCCACTGCACTTCTGGTATATATGACAGTATAAACGATTTGAATACCCACTTGGCCCCGAGTTCTTGGCCCGGAAGCAACAATGGTTTAACAATGCTTTTCTGAAAACTACGGGCCAATAAAGTTATAGGCTCACACTTTTTTTAAATTATTGAACTACCAACGAAACATTAAGAAATTAACTGAACAAAAAACGGCTTCGCCATTTAGAAAAAAAAGCATTAGTGCTCGTATCCCCATACTCACGGCTGTGAAGTTACACAAATAAAAACGGATTAGATTTCACTCGAACGCAACGCACTATAATTTGAACTCCAATTCTAGGGAACAAGGAATGGAACACTCAATGGTTATCTCAGAAAGTGAACGCAGTTTGTGTTTGATTAGTGATGACATATATGAGTGTGAATGGAGGCTGGCATGTCATAACCTTGTTCCCTGGAATTGGAGTTTAAATTATAGTTCGTTGCGTTCGAGTGAACTCTAATCCGTTTTTATTTGTGTACCTTCATAGCTGTGAGTATGGGGATACGAACTCTGTTTTTTGTTCAGTTAATTTGTTGGCTTTTTTCGCTTCCTTTTTATTGTAATTGCTATGGTCTGATCTATCCTGTCTACGGGACGTCCACTGTTTACCCAATTTTGTTTGCAAATAAACGGGAAATTAGAAATACTTATTTATGTTCAGGTTTCGCCCAAGTTTTGTCCAATGTTTACTATTTGATGGTAACACACTAGCGTGTGTTTAGATTTAGCATGCATTAGCTCGATGGGTAATTGACTCCGCATTGTTGCTGTAGCATGGCAAACAATCGCGGAAAGAATCAAACGGCTTCCCGAAACCCGCATTGAAGAAGTAAATAAGTCACTCAGTCTTGTCGGCCGTCCAATTTTGAGGCCTCAAAATTAAAGAATTTGCACCCTACGGTTTAAAACTTGAAGATTTAAGCAAAAATCAAGACCATTTTATTTTGGTTCTCCATAACGAGTTAAGTTTTCTCTGGCTGACAACACTAACTCAAACAACAACAATGTTCAACGTCATTTATTGGGGCCTCGACCCATGGCCATGCGCCCACTATACGACAATGTTACTTTCCCGGCACCAAAACATTGTTGCATCTTGTTCGAGTGAGCTATAAACCAATTGTGCTCCTCGCGTATTGTTACCGCATTGTTGCATGTTGTCTCCCCTCTTCCGGTACTGTCTTTGAAAAATCTCGTGCGCAAACTAACTCTAAGGGTACGTTTATGTAGCGACTCGCCTTTTCATTCGCGCAGCTAGAACTCAATCGTGATGGCAAAGGTGACATTGCCATGGTAACAACGCTAAATGGATTAGCTAAATCCGACATCGTTTGAGTAAATACTTGCAGTGTTATAATCCATGCCAATAATATAAAGCATTCCTCATGACGAAACAATTTTCCCAAACGCTTCTGAACTCACGTTATTAGCTGTTTTCGTTGCGATGCGGCAGACATAAAACCGCCGCCATGTTGGAATTTGAGGTGATTTCAAGCTTCTTGCTGCGAAAATGCAAAAGGAAGTGGATGCATAAACGTGCCCTGAGGCCGGGTTTACGCAACGTCAATTTTTCTCGCTTACTAGCTTTCACTTGCTTAATACCAAATCTGCTTGCTTGCTTCTCGCTTTTACCGAAGAATGTGGCTTTGTATTTGTCTATACATAGTTACTATGGCAACAATGCAGATAGTAACCATGACAACAACGCAGATGCAAATCTCCTTGTCGTGCCTCGCGACATGACGTACGATGTGCATAACATGACAGCGTCGATCTTATAACAACTAGAAAACAATTGTTACTGCAGTACAAGACGAAGGACAGATTTCAGAATGCCGGCATTCGATGGTTTGTCTTCGATCCGATAACCTCGAAATGGACGCCATGTTGGATTTTGAATTCTCGGTGCGAGTAGCTATTTATGTGATGTAAGCAGGGAGTAGACGATTGAAGTCAAGAATAATCTTAAACCCAATTTACTCCTAACTGCATAGCTAGGGGACTATGCACTGAGAACACATATTAGGCATAAAACACAAGTTTAGTTGCTTAGGAGTTTAGGAGTGTATCCTGAGCTGAGTCCAGGGAGACGACCTTTCGAGTTGTCTGCCCCACACCAAGTGCCTTCCTATGGTCCAGGCCCTCGTATTTATACGCGGGGCTGAACAATAGAAGTAGCCTGAGGCATTACATTGCGCAACTGCTAACAGGTAGCAGCCGGCTCAAACTGGTTTGAACAATAGAGTAGACACGTTCCCAGCTGTTGGCGTTTGGCCAAGTTCCGGTGTAGACGGAAGTTGACAGGACGCCAAGCAGCTTATGTAACTGCAAGGTGCACCATGTGCGTTCACACTACTATTCGTAAAAAAAATGTTATACAATACACTTCCTAGCATTAAATCCCTACTTGGATCTGAACACCAAGTCTCAAGAAGCTGTTTCAAAGCTAAAAAAAAATCACAAACAATTCACAAATAAAGTTTGCCTCCTGGAAACTAATTGAATGCCCAGTTTCAAAAGCTAAATAAAACAAAAATTCACATTTAAATTTCATTACACCAGTATGAAATAAAATTTCTGCAAAGAGAAAAAAAAAGTTCATTATTCACTTAACAGGCTTCTCACTTACACATGGCTTTGAAAATTCACTTATTTTACCAAAGTTCGAAGTTATTCACAAACAAAGGCTTCACTTCACTGGGTAAGTTCTAACGTAAGTATCTCACCATTTTCTTTTTCCTGACTCACCACACACACTTTGCACTTTAACGGTTTCTTTCCAGTATGAATGCTTACATGTCCTTTCTAGCAGGGTCCTCCTCCAATACGCTTTCCACGTCCACCAAGTCCTCTGCGCACAGAAGGAATTGCTCGTCCTGCTCACACTCACTTACTGCTGCCAACTCCAAAATACGGCCTTCTAACTCCTCTGCTGCTTTGCTTGTTGAAGGTTGAGCCTCTGGTGTTCCCATGGTTGTTCCATACCTTCACCGGTGCTGGCCTCGGTTGTGCCCTCGGTGGACGCCATCTTCTTCACCTCAACAAAAGGGACCCCCCATGGGTTCACCATTGGCTCAGACAGGTCGTTGCTAAATTGATGTTTCACAATGGTAGCCGACAGATGTCCAACCTTGTCCAACTGCAGTTCGTAGCTTTTCAACTCGTTCACCCAATGATCCGTGGATTTGGTGGCCGTTGACCTTGAAAAGAAGCATTTCCTGCCATGTTAGGTACGTGCCATCGATGTCTGGGTGAACTTGTCTGCTATCCTTGGACACTTGTTGCTGTAGCTACCTCTGTCTGCCGAATGTTGACGCCTCTTGCCTCTAGATGTTGAGCCGCCAGCCTTGGAATCCTTCTCTGGAGCATGGATTGGTTGACCCCCAGGTTAGTTTGACTTCTCCATTTTTTATCTATCTCACATCTCGTGCCTTTGAACATTTCCTGTTCTGCTGTTGTCGTGGTGGTGGAGGTGGTGGTGGTGGTGGTGGTGCGCCATCGTTCCCCTCCTCCTTCTTCTTGGGTGGCTCCCCCTTGTAGCTGCCATAGCCTGGTGCCTTTCCTCCAGATGCCATTTTCCGTTTTTTCTCTTCAAAGCCATTGACATACTGAAAAAATGGTCTTCTCCAGGCTTTTCTCCTTCCCTTCTGTTTTTTTTTCGCCACCAAACTTTTGGTTTGAATTAAATTGGAGGCACACCTCTTCTCCATTGCCGGAAAATCTTGCAGGACTGCCACTGCAGCGTGTAATTTTTGGACCCGGTATTTAAGCCAGGTCGGAATGCTGTTCTCCTACAGGTCTGCCGTCACGTCATATCCTAGCTGTGTTCCTATGTATCTGAGCCGCAGATCCGTTTTAGCACAGTCGGAAGTTACGTATAGATCGATCATCTCCAATTACCTAATAGCAACAACACTTTTATTTCGACTTCCGATTTGCTACAAGCCAGATTGCAGAAGACTTCAAAAGTCAGGTAATCGAAATTTTTGTTAACTATGCCTTTTTTGCAAGCAAATTGTAGCATGTGTATTTAGGAGTAAAAAGGTTGTGGCGTGTATAAACTTGAGAAAATTTGACCTACGTCCAATTTCCCCACTCCGCCGTTTTTTTTTCTTCTTCAGACCAGGTGAAATTGCCCATCGGCCTTTTCTCCCGTTCCCTATCCTAAAAATCGCTTTGGATTAAAGGAGAGGAGGAACCTCCGCTCCCCCCCCCCAAATTGTTGCAAAAAGGTGGAATTTGGACGAAAATACATTTAAATCTGTATTTGTGCATGAGTTCTGTGTCTGACCCCCATGCCGTGTTACAGACTGTTCTAGACCATATTTTAGCATGTTAAGTCCTCAATAATAATTCCCTTGTCTCTGGTAACATACCATTGCATGGTAATCCATACCCATCCAGCATTATTACTTAAAAATTTGGCGATTTTCTTGGTCTGCAGGCTTTAGACCGACCTAAGTGCGTTAACACAAAAAAAAAAACCGGAAAATCAGAACTTTTTCGCTCCCTCCCTCGTTTTCTACCTTTTTCTCAGGTGGGTTTGTAGCGGTTTACTGATTCCATTTCTCGTGCCCTAGGAATAGCTTTCGTTTTTGAAGGTGTGGGCACAACTGGTAGGGGTGTGCCCTCCTGAAAAAAGTTAGGCTTGAGCTGTGAAATGTTGAGAGGACCAATTTCTCTACCATCTCGAACGTCACGTAGCATGGATGTTTTTTTGGATTTTTGTGCCAAAATAACAAACGGCCCATTCCATTTTGGCGCAAGAGCAGAAGTTACTCCCCGTGCTGCATTACTGAGTGTGTGTGTGCGGCAAACGACAAATTGTCCTATTGTTAATGTAGGAGGGCTATGTCGTTTGTCAAAGTAGACCAAAGTAAAACAACGTAACATATATGTTATTATCCTGTTATGTCTCTCGACCAGGTTTGATTTTGGATTAAAGACTGAGAGGTACTGCGGTCTGATTCCCCAGTCTCTCTATAGGCTTTTCCAAATTTGAGCTATAAAGCAAGGGCCGATGTCAGATAAAATACGAGAAAAAAAAAACATTTTTAGACAACATCTTTGACGCATTCAGCAACTTGCTTAGCTTTCGCCGTCCTGAGAGCATACAGTTAAGGCCAAGAACTGAATTTGTCTAGGACTACGAGTCTCCAGTGTCACCCTCTTGGGGTTGTTGGTAGTGGCCCCAAAAGGTCAACTGATACGTGAACCTAAGGTGCATTGGGAGGATCCATTGTGGTGAGTGTTGGAGCCATCGCCATTCTCCTTTATTACTGCAACCGTTTTCCTTAAACAATTGGGCTCCCGATAATCCAACACCTTACTTTAGCCCTAACAAGTTTTAACACCATTGTTTTAGACTTAGACCTTTGTTGCGGGTATTAGTATGTGCAAGACAACCATTGTTATGGGTCAAGTGTTTCGTCATTTTTTTTTGTTACTCTCTCCCTTGTTTACTCTCCCAGGCTCAGGCCGGTGTTTTTTCTGCTCATGTCTGAGCTTAGTTTTCTGTTCCTCTGTGCCGATTTTGGGCAAACTGGCAGACATTAAACATCGTACCAACCTCCTTGGCACGACTTACGCGGATCACGCTGATTGGTAACCGTATCCAGTGAAGTGCAAACTCCTCCCCATAACCCCGGACGTCCCGCAGGGAATGGGAGCTGCCATGAATGTAAGTTGTATGCATTCCAAATCCATTTACTACCTGTAAGAAGTAGAAAGTTATGAGTAAATCCACGCCAATTCGCCCAATATCTCCCTATTCCAGTTACAAATCAATTGTCATGTAATTCACATGCCATTATATTCCACTGGTACAGCATCAATAACTTTATTGCTCCGTGTAGCCATGTTCGGCTTCTGTGTGAAATATATTTTGCCTGTACAAGCCTAAAAGACTAACTCTGTGTGTGAGACATTAAAGGGAAGATGGTGATACAGTCCCCATAAGTACTGATGTCTCAATTCGCCTCTCATTACATTAACGGTTCATTTTCACTTGCTGTACTACGATTCACGGACCTCTATGTCCTTTTCCTCCCAGTTCTGCTCTCTGTTATATATTAATCTACGGATGAACTGTGTAGTAGTCAGCTGTGGTTTACAACATCATAACCAAATCCCCAAATATCACATTCCTGCAGCATTGCCGTGCAATATTTCTGGTAGCATTGCCGTGCAATATTTCTGGTAGCATTGCCGTGCAACATTTCTGGTAGCATTGGCGTGCACATCTTTGGTTGCAGATTTTCGTACCATATAACGGTTCTACGGTATTGCTTCAACATTTTGTACGAACAATTCGTTGCCGAACCGCCCCCACATTGAAGTGATTACTACCGTTTTAGTACTAGCAAGTTTCATTTGAAAACTGTTTTTTCATACCAGAATCCATTCCGTTTTACAACCTTACAAGTGTATCACGCACTCAAACTATGTTTTTTGTTGAAGTACGAACGTATTAGATAGACTACACGAACTCCTGCTATAGGAAGATAATTTGCATGGACGTGCCCCATTTTCAAGCAGTTAGACGACGCAAGAAGTGTGGCTGTACTATCTAAACGGAAAAAACAGTTTCGCATGCCTTTTAGATTACAGGAAACCTAGCCTAATGGAAACTATGTTCACCCCTTTTCTACTGTTTATCGGAGAATTAGTGCCTTTTTATGCTCTCAATCAGTTAATGTGTCCTATCAGGGGAAGTGCATACTGTTTTACTTATTATCTATGTGTTTTACATGTATTTATGTTATTGATTACATTGAGTGTCCTCGAACTTGAGTGATTTTTGTATTACCGTGCCTTGGTTGTGTACACATTTAGCGTTCACCACGTATCATGTAACAGCCAAGAAAATTGTCCGTATTTGCCCCTATTTAAGTGCTAAATCAGTGTTATTTAAGTATTAATACTGACCCTGACCCCGAACCGACAACTTGTTTTATCATATTGTGTTTTCATTATGCGTAACCCAAACACAGAAATGTTACAAACAAGTATGCTAACCTTTCTAAACCTAATAAACCATATCAAACTTCTCGTTTCATAAATGTATGCACAGATTTTAATTTTCATTACCGTATGAAAATTCTGAATTTTCATTATCAAGAAACAGACTAGTATGTCACATTTGTGTCTTGCCCCTACAGCATCTAAATACGTACATATTGTCCTTTTCTCACATTATAGAATGATTATTTCGGTTATAACATGTAACTGCTTTAATCACCTTTCTCTTTCAGTGTTATTTAATGAATTCTTTCTTGATGAATGATGATTTTTATGATTAGTCAAGGAAAGATATCTGTGCAAGTTGACTATGCCCTTGTCGAACAATATGTTCACTTTATCCACTCGAACATTACCTACCTGTTAGGCCTTGTCCTCCGTCTCGTGGCATGCCCTCTTACTTGTATGGCTGTCGGTCTTGCCCACATACTGTGGCCTTTTGTTATGCCCTTCCCTTTATCGTTTTTGCCGATTTTATACTTCAGTTGAGGTGCCCCCTTACTAATGCGCTTTTCTTTTCCAGTAAATCGACAGTTATCCGACCCTTTCCCTTTTCTGGGATATACTAATCCCACTTCTACATGTTCTAGTCCGCATAGCCTCTTGAGTCTTTTGTTCATACGCGTGGCAGAGCTGGTACCTTGGATCGCATGTGTGTAGAAATAAGGGCATTATTTCGCCTAATTATGAAGACCGTGACCGCTTATGGCCTTAGTCTTAATGACGGTAGACCACACTCGGACAGATTGCCCCTGCGCTCTACCAACTAGACATGGTGCGACGGTGACCATATTGAATAAGGTAGACCGTCCTGTACGCCTTCAGCCTTGCCGTAAGATCAGGATCGAACTGCCCACCGGTAGGTGTTTCACTGTAGGGTATGCTGTGGGAGATCTTCGGATTGTTGGCGCCAACTCTGAAGGAACTTGTTATAAAAACTCTGTATTATTGCACGACGTCATCTTGGTACCCAATGCGCGAACTAACCAATGCTCATGCGGTGTGGTTACAACTGTAATACCTGATGAAGGGGAATTTACATCCGCTCTAATGGACAGCCTAACTCCCTATGCCTGATTTTTGCCAAAAAAGGGAATTTATTTGAGACCAAAGCTGTTCAAGTTAATCTTGATGCAACACCTAGTTCAACAAGCTCTCCGGGGATATGCAGGGTTACAGCCCTCTCTCAGTGATGCTCGCCGATACACCCTTCTGAGAATTATAAACGTACACCGTTGTTAAACGTTGATCCTCCTGTTGGGACAGACGATCGAGTCGACTCTTCGAAAAACCACCCGGTCTGTTAACCCTCCTCATCTACAGAGGCAAGATGAAAGCACTGGTGATGAGATGGATAACAAGGATGTGCCATGCCACTTGGATAACGTTGAATTTTCGTACAGTCCGTATGAAACATGGGGATTCTGCGGTGGAATGACCACTCGTCCTGACAATAATCCGGCTACGTTCAAATAAGCTATGGAATGGGATGATGCCCCAGAGTAAAAGAAAGCCGTTCAAGCCGAATGCTGGGTGATCTGGCTGTCTGGGAGTTTGTTCCACATCCCCCAGGGAAGAGAATTGTACGCTCCAAATGGGTCTTCACGAAGAAGTATAATTCAGATGGATCTTTACACAAGTACAAGGCCAGAATAGTGGCATGCGGGTGTAATCAACGGCCGGGTATCGACTTCCTCCACAGTGACTCGCCCGAGGGCAAGACCTAGTCCTTGAAGATGCTGTTGAATTTCGCGGCGGCCAAATCGTATCGCATAAGGTCTTATGATGTGACCTCTGTGTACATCCGGTCTAAAATCGATGTGGAGGCCTACCTGTCCCCGCCTGCTGGTTGTCCTCGCCTTCCTGGTGACGTTGCTTGCTATCTATTAAAAGCCCTCTACAGTTTTCCTTCTTCCGGCCGGTGTTGGTTCTTACATCTCCGAGAGACCTTATTGAGGTGCGGGCTCCAACAACTCGCAAGTGATCCATGTGTGTTCTTCCTAAAAAGAGACGAACAGTTTGTCACTCTACCTGCCCATGTCAATGATTGTATGTCGATTGGGGTTAACTCCCTTATGGATGAAATAGCCGCACTAATAACCGTGAAGAGGGTAGTGAAGTACCTCACGTACACACAATCATATCGGATGGTTTATCCGTGGGGACGATCCCCTGGCCTCGTTAGATCTTCAGATGCCCTTTGGAGTACTGCATTTGACAGTAATGGTTTCTTTGGTTATCTCGTTAATGTTTTCAACGATGTTGTATTTTGGAAGGCCAAGAAACATACTGTAACCTGCCGCAGTACTATGGAGGCGGAACTCGTGGTTGTGACCGATTGCGCGAGGGAATTGCTGTGGACGTTCGATCTCTTAAGAGAATTATTAGGAGAAGTTAATGCCCCCCGAGCGCCTTTGACCATATGTACTGACAGTCAGTCTCTCATCGCTCTTGAGGACAAATTGGATCTGTGGCGACTGTGGTTCCTCCGTGATCATGTCCAATTTGAAGCTGGTGTACGCTGTCAGTGAGGATCTGGTCCCTGATATACTTACCAAGCCGGTGGGCATTGTGCGCTAACGGAAAGTTTTTAGCTACCGCTCACTTCTACCTGTTCCAAGCGTTTGAATTTTGATGTGTTTTATACCTACAGCCTTAACCTTACTAATTTACGTATAATTTTGTTGCATACCCTTTAACATTGCGTTACGACTGGCGCTTCTAACAAGAAACCTTTCTTCTCTTTCGTTTTGTTTTACAGTGTGTTATTTAGCTCTTGTTAGATGCTGTGATGTTGTTGATGATGAATTGTTCCCTTTTACTCTAGTCAGAAGCTTGTTGTTTATATGGTCATGTACCCATATGAGCTCCGTGGTCGATACCAACGCTCTGCTGCCCATGTGGATTTGCCCCTTTACATGTGCATGAAGGGGGGCGGGGGACTAGGCCAGCTGTTTTTTGTGTGTGATTAATGTGTCATTCTGCCTTACGTATTCTAATATTGTAGAACGGTTGTTTCGCCCATTCGTATCGTATGTTCCCCCACCTATCTTGATACTTGATTTATTTCATTCAACAGGATGAGAATCCCAATTACAGAATGAAAGAAAGGACATATAAATTTGAAATTAACATCAGGGTATCAGACAAAATAATCAAATGAACAAACAAATGTAAGGGTTTTAATTAAGGCTAATTAGACTTTATTACAGAAACAATACATATAATTAATTATGCATGAAAGTATCTATATATCACGGAATTATTAACAAATAGACTCAATACTAATTCATAGAACCAAAAGGGCTCCAGTTGATTAGAATTAAATAGGAGCTTCACCTTTTCAGAACACGAACAAGAGCCAGCATTCCAAGTAAGCAGACCACCGTAAAATACCTATTGTAAGAGTTAAGGATTGGCATTGCTTTACACTAGCTTATCAGCACAGCTAGTAAACGATTCAAGGAAATACTAATTGATTGTACGAAGAGAATCCAATTAAGATAGGATTAGCATTAACGATAGATCAGTTCCAACAATAACAATCAATCATTATTTTAACGGATGCGATCATGACAGTTCAATTAAGATAGGGACACTTAAAGGAGTGATACCGAGAATTCACTAATGTACATCCCGAACTAAACAATACGGTGATTGACAGGCACAGCGGTTCCCTAATTAAGAGAAGGACCCAGACTGTCAAGTCGTTAAAATTCTCCGTAAATCCAATCAATCAGTTAGACAAGTGATTTATGTGGCCGCGATAACAATCGCGTATTAAGTGCGACTCTGGAATGCAAGATTCATTCGGGCAGTTTCAGCGTTTCAGTATTGTTAAAATCATTCACGCTGATCAACATTCCTGAGGGCCGATCCAGAGTACGGACACGGGACGTATAGCCATCCGAGCAACGGGAAGCCAAGTGCTGCATAGGCTAATACACCGCTCGTTAGCCACAGTCAAGTACATATAGAGATAAGTATTCATAGCATAGCTTCGGCTATAAGCAGCTTAGTACAATAATTATGTTTATTACCAGCGCACTTTAAATAATCCAAGGCCGGTTAATATAATCTAACAATTAGGATAATTATTCCAACCATAAGTAGTTATCGTAATGCCAATCGCTACGCCTCACATCGATTATTTTGTAATCACGTCGATCGTGACTTAATCTCTCATGATAATTCAATAGACCAGTGTGGTCACTATTATGTACACTGAGAGTGTCGATTAAAGGCCCAGTTTAACTATATTGTGTTTATCATTTACGCCTACTATTATTCCAGTGTTATTTATGTGTTCAGAGTACTGATTGAATACAACTAGCTATCCTGATAATAATGTTCTCTCTGGTCAAATGGTCACCGGAAAAGAACATTACAATGGTGTGCATAAGTGGAATTCATCGCTCTTAAATCCCCGGAAAGATTTTTTTTTACATTTAGTTGTACTTAATCAGTTAGCGATCGTTGTTGTTAGTAAACATTTTTAGCGCAAATATTTAGTAGCCTACTTTCAAGCGCTGATTCACTTGCTAGCTTTGTTGAAAAAAAAATTGCATTGTTATTTCACTAAGCATTGTTACTTTACTAAGCCTTGATTAGTTATTGTGCGATGATAACAGGTTGGTTTTACAGTTGCAATCGCAGGAAGATTTTTTCCAGTGTCGAAATTCATGTGCATTTGAAGGTTGCTTGCATTTAAAGGACCCATACATATATTTGTAGTGAATTTTGTCAACTTGGCAACATATACGCCCAAAGTCAGTGTACTGCATTTGGTTATTGATCACCATAGCGTTACTATAATGTGGAAAATTTTGTAGTTGAGTTTAATATAACCATTGCTAAATTATTGTCAACTTCACGTGTTGAATTTTAGGGAAACTGTAGTAATTTTCAATTTAAAACGAAAATTCAGTATTTTGGAGAAATTAGGATGTTTTTTTCTCTCCCCTCTTCCTCCGTTTGTTGTTGTTGTTTTGAGCTCACTAATATAGGTTGTCTTACAATAAGGGTTAAATTTAGCACGTACTTAAAAAAATCTTGTTAAATAATACCTAGAACTAGAAGTAACCGTGCCAGAGGCACAATCCAAGTTTCTTCAAGAGGCAGACCTATAAAACGCCCTCAAAATTGCCTCGATTTTGTTTAATTCACGGATAACTCTGTTAGTACCCCAAACTTGGATAATACTAATACTACCCCTGACGAGTCAGATAATGAGTCAAGTCATTCTCATAACATCGACAAGATCGATGTGACATTAAACTTGCCACCACCTAAGCGGGTTCAGTCTTGTAAACGCTCAAGTCAAACTAATAGGGATCACGTGTTATCTAGGATTTCACAAAATAATCATGCACTCGTAAATTCTCAAGTACCGATTAGGACTCAGATTCTTTCAAATTCACAGGTTCCGTTACATACCCCAATACCACCGAACGGGCAAGTTCAATTAAGCCAAAATGGGCCACCACCTCGAACCATGCTGTCAAATTTGGTTACCCCACAACACAATTTCGTATTACCTAATTTAACCCCACGAACGCCTACCTTGCAAATACAAACTAATGCGCAAACACCGCTTAACATTCAATTGCCAGTAAATACGCAAAATCAAAATCAAACTCAAGTACCTATTACTCCAAATATAGTAATAGATTCTCAGGATCAACAGGCAAATCAAACCCCACTAACGATAACCCCAAATCAAAATAATAATCATCAGCCATTCAGTATGGACATAGCTTTGGTTCAAAATATGCTAGATCAGAACTTGGCAACTTGTTTACAGTCAAACAACGATAATACTAGGTTAACAAGTAGCAGCCAACTTGAAGTTTTAAAAACCATATCGGACTCATTCCAAGCAATTCAGAATAGAGATCCACATCAAAAATCCAGACTTTGGGAAGAATTACGACAAACTAAGAAAGCAATTTTGCAATTTTCAGGAGATGATTCATTAGATATTTTTACTTTCGCTTTAATGATCGAAAATTTACGTACGTTAGACTCCACATTAAAAGATTCAGAACTCATTTCTGTAGCACGTATTAAATGTACGGGAGAAGTAGCAATTTATTTGGCTATGTATCCTCATATTGCTGGTTCTCAAAGTTGGTTAGCTTTTAAGGAGATATTAATCGATAGATTCGGTTGCAGAGGAGAAACCATAACACGATATTTGTTTCACGCTACTAAATTAAAAGAGGGTGAAACTATTGAAACTTTCTCATCAAGATTAGAGAAAATGGCATCACAGCTTTGGCGAATTAAACCCACGGACACCCCAGAACAACGGGAATATGAGCAGATAGCAAAGGATGAAGGAATGCGTTCAGCTTTTCTGCAGGCCATGCCTCCCGCAATTGAGTCACATATTACTTCCCAGATGAATACGTCGTTTAGAAGCATGTATAACGCTGTTACAAACGTGCAGTTTTAGGAGGTTATCAAGGGAATAATACTAATCCTAGCTCCATTAATCCAAAGGAAGACAACCCAAACAAACAAGCTTCCAAAACTGAGGTAAACAATCTTGCTTTTGGCACAATGCTGGATAAAATTACTTCATTAGAGAAAGGGATAAATAAACTTCAAAATGCTAAACCTAAGCTAAATGAGGCTAAAGTTAGTGTAGTAAACACAGGCAATTTACAAAATAAAGCTTGTTACCGTTGTTTGGCCCGCGGACATTTGAAAAGAGATTATCACACTAGGAACGAAACCTTACAACGCGTTAGGCAACGTAACGAACAACGTAACCAGGAAAGCGGGTTTTCTAACAATAAACCTTACGCGAAAAATGGTCGCGGAGAAAATAAATATAGAGGTAATAACCGCGGAAAACGGGTAAACTATTTTTCCAGATTTGATAATAGGGACTCAGTACAGTTTAACAAGAAAACTAACAACACATATGCGTTTCAAACCAATGCCAACAGTATTGACAATAACAGCGAACATCAGCTGAAAAATAGTATCAACAATAGCAGTAGACAACAAAATCAAAATCAGAACCACCCTAGGCAAAGCTACGGAAATCATAATCGTGTTCCACAACACGCCACCAAAATAGAACAGGGTAATACCTCTAACCAAAACTATGATAATTCAAAAAAACGGGCTCATAGCCTGAATAACGACAGGAATTCAGGACTAGGAGAAAATCAGTCAGAACAGGGCAATAATAACAAAAATCAGTACGTTAGCTCAGTTCAGGCTCAAACACCTGTTAAACAAGCTTCCAATGTAAACAGTAAGTATACATTTAAGGCAAAATGTATTCCCTTATTTTCAGAAGAAGTAGCAAACAAATTGATGCTTAAACTATACTCAGATGCCGAATGGCATCAACAAAAATTAGCCCTACCCGATCGTACGTTAGCGTTACCACGTTTAGCGTCATATTTCGGTAAAATTCCATCAAAATACGTTGTGTAAATCCATCAGTAAACGGTAGTCAAAATCTAGTTAGTGAATTTACAGAGGCACTAGAAGCAGTTAACAGTAAAAACGGCTTATCTTGTGATTCAGTCATCATAACGCTATTCGAAGATGGATTGGATGCCACTAATTTCCACTCAGAACTAAACCCAGTAGATACTAACAAGCCAATAGTTGTTGCTTTATTAGGTAATGAACGCACTGTTCAGTTTAAACACACGAGCGAAACATTTTACAAAGACGATATTAAAATGGTTTCAGGTACTTCCATGGGTATTTCGCATACAACGCATAAGGATTGGAAAATTCGAATTCCAACGGTTGTTGGTGCGTTTGAACCGACAATTTGCTTAACATTTTGGGACAGTAAAAATGAAGCTAAGTCGAATTCCGTGCCGGCGACTCATACATCGCTGAGTGAGAGAGGAGACTTGCTCACGAGCATCCCAGCTCAACCGGACAATAGATGGTACATACCGCACCATCTAGCGTCCGAAATAGACACTAGAGGTGAGTCAGCCGATCGGAACGAAGTATCGCTCGACTCGGAGCAAACAGTGCCTAACGGAGACAGCATTCAGGTGAACACAGTTTTAAATAAAGCTAAAGTTAATCCTCTCGTCCACATTTAGTGTTTGAAGTAGGACTTACGCCAGAGATATGTTTAATCGATACAGGTTCTTCGTTATCATTAATTACAAACACAGCAGCACAGCGCATGCTTAATAATCTCAAAGTAAAATGTCAGGTGCTTACAATGATTACGCCAGTAAATTTAGTTGGCGTAGGTAATCAACAAATTAAAACAAATAGGAAAATAGTAACCTCTATAGGAAAGTGTGAATTTTCTAGAAGTCAGGAATTTGTTATCGTTCCTGATGGTTCATTCTTAAATATTTCAGTACTATTAGGATACGATTTCCTTTCAAATAAAACAGAATCGTTAATTTTAAATTGTCCAGAAAACATTTTAACTATCGGAGATTTAAAATTCCAAATGTCAGCATCACCAAAGCAAGCACATATAGCCTACAACCAAAATAAGGAAATCATAAATAGAGAAAGTTATAAGCCTAATCATACTTATGTAGCCACGCTTAACGTAGCTACAGACGAAGAACATGACGATAATCCTAAATCTACATGGAATTGTACACCTAAACAACAATTAATAGACGTTACTGTTTCTTTGTTTCGAGACGAAATTATCCCGTCCAATTCAGAGTGTAGAATAACCGGAATTTTACACTATCCTTTTCCAGAAATACAAACAGGAGCTTTCGAACCTGAAAACGGCGAATTTCCTGTACGTCTTGCACACAGTCTTGTTAACACAACTCCCACAGGTATTCTTCCAGTTATGTGCGTTAATTTTAATGGTTTTGACGAAGAATTAAAAGCAGGTACGATACTAGGGACGCATACCACCGCAATTATAGATTACGGCGATGAGACTTCCGTAGACACGTGCGATTCAAAGCTGTCAGACACAAGTCCCATTGAGAAACCTAGATTTTCAAGTCCTATCGAGATATCTCAAACTTCCCCACGGAAATGTCACAAACCTTAAACCCCATCGAGATAACTCAACAGCAGCAAGCCACACAGAGCGATAGCTCAGCCAGTAGCCTACTTGAAGCCCCTAAACCAAAGTCCAAGGAAGAACGCGATGCGGAATGGGAAATATTAAAACAAAAATTTACCTTTCTAGATTTAAACAAGGAAGAAACACAAGAATTTCTAGATATGTTGCAAAATCATCAAGACTCGTTTTCTAAAAATGATTTCGATCTAGGTTGTTTCGAAGGATACAAAGTTTCTATTGAAACGAGTAACTCTCAACCAGTAAGTTCTAAATTGTATAGAGTTCCGTTTCACCAGCGCGAACTATTAGATAAATACGTAGACGAAATGCAACGAGTAGGTATCATTAAAGAGGGTAAATCTGCTTGGTTATCGCCATGTTTAATGATAAAAAGAAGGCCATCAGGGTATCACGTAGTCGCAGACTTACGCGGCTTAAATTCGGTTGTTGAAAGTGTAAGCGTGCCAATTCCCACCGTGACAGAGAGCAGGCGCACCTAAGTGGAGCTAAATATTTTACTCGTCTAGACTTGAAATTCGGATTTTATCACCTCATGTTAGCAGAATCAGCCAAACCACAGACATGTTTCTCGGCAAATTCTAAAACATACATTTTTAATCGGTTCCCAATGGGCCTTAAAATGGCTCCAGCGCACTTCCAATTCTGCGCCCAACAAATTTTCGCAGAAGTACTTGGCACCTATTGTACAGTTTATCTTGACAATTGCCTCCTGAGTAGTCCAGATCTTAAAACTCACATCAGTCATGTAGATCGAGCGGTACAGCTAGTCGCTCGTTCAGGATTAAAATTAAGCGTAGAAAAATGCGATTTTGCTAGGAAACAGGTCAAATTTCTAGGTTTTGTGCTAGATGAAAATGGAATACAACCTGATAGGGATAAAACCAAGGTTATGCAGCAGTATCCCACCCCTAAAACACCTAAACAGGTTCGTTCATTCCTAGGTATGGTAAATTTTTACAGGAGACACATGTCGCAATTTGCGGAGATGTCACACATTTTAACTAAACTCACTCGTAAGAATTGTAAATTCATATGGGGAGAGGACGAAGAAAGAGCTTTTCAGGAACTTAAACAAGCTATGGTTAAAGCCGCAACGCTCAAGCACCCAGACTTTTCTAAACCTTTTTTTCTTGAAACTAATGCAAGTGGCGTTGCAATCGGCGGCTGTTTAAGTCAGTACCACGGAGGTATAAACTATCCCCTAGCCTACACTTCCCGAACCCTCACCGAGGCAGAAAGGAAGGAAACAAATACAACTAGGGAAATTTTGGCAATAATTCATTCTATCGATTCATTTCGCTATTATTTACTTGGTAAGATGTTTTTTTTAACAACGGACCATTTAGCAATTTGCTATCTTTATTGTGCCTCCTCCCTCCCCCCAAGTTAGAAAGAATCTTACTTCAACTTAGAGAATATGAATTTATATTACGTCACAAGTCGGGTCGACTTCTAGCGGTTTCCGACGCGCTCTCTCGTATAGAGAGAGATACCAGTAGCTGTCCTCGGTAGTCAGCACCCCGACTGGACACGACAACACCTAGCGGCAGAACAGAGAAGAGACCCGTATCTAAGAGATATCATTAAACGACTTAAGAGCCAATCATCGGAAGATTTAATTGATGCATCTAATAAACGTAACATCTTTTATAAAGACTATGACGGAATTCTATATAGAATTAGACTTGCAGACCCAGAAAAAGGCCGTATGCATAATTTAGCACAGATGTGTATACCTAAATCTCTACGCAACTATTGCATTAGGGACTATCACTCCACACCATGCGCCGGACACCGTGGTGCGCGTAAAACTAGAGATTTAATAGAACTACATTGTTATTGGCCTAAAATGTTCGATGATATTGCTCATTATGTTAAAACATGTCAGGTATGTCAAGCCTATGTTAGACCTACTAAACCCTATAAAGCTAAATTAAGAGCGTATTAACCCCTACAGAGACCAGGTTACTCTTGGAGCTTGGATCTCATTGGACCCTTAAATAAAAGCATTCACGGGAACGTCTACGTGATGACGCTGATTGACGATTTCAGTCGTTACGTCATCGCAGTGGGAATTCCCGATAAAAAGGCAGTTACTCTAGCAAAAAATTGTTCTCACATCTTATTGCTAGATTCGGAGCGCCAGTTCAATTAAGAGGAGATAATGGTTCAGAAATTAACAACGCCATCATAGCTAGACTAGCCAATATGTTTAATATTAAACAGATTAATTTTACTCCTAACAGTTCGTGGGTTGGAGGATCCGTAGAATCGGCAAATAAACGGGTAGAAACAGTTTTACGTAAAATTTCGGCTAGTTGCCCCGAAAATTGGTGCGAATATTTAGAATTAGTAACAGTAGTACTAAATGCATGTCCTAACTCGACTACTTTAATTAGTTCACATTATTTACATCATGGTTCTGAATTTAGATTACCAAGTGCTTTAGCATTCGAGCCACCGCAAATCTGCTATGACAGTGATGATACTATAGTTTGTCTAGAGAGTAGACTACAGGCAGCATTCGAAGTCGCTCGAGCACACAATTGGAAAGCAGTTCAGAGACAGCAAATCTTTTATGATCGCACTGTGGGATCTTACCGCTATTTGGTCGACGATTACGTAATATTACACGATTTCTTACCTATTAAGCAAATTTCACCGAAATTACTTAGAGCATGGACAGGTCCGTTCAGGATAATGAAATTAGTAAACGATGTTATTGTCCGTATAGTACATTTTCTAGATACACTTAAAATCATTCGTGCTCACGTAAATAACTTACGACCATGGTTCCTAAGAACTAGTTCCCAACCTATTCCTTTCAATGGACCTACCGATCTCGAATTATCCGAACAGCTTAACGGTTCATTGACGGAAGCTGAAATAAAATTACAAAAATACATAGCACAGCTTTTGGAGGATCCAACAGACCATTTATCGGAAATCGAGCCGCCAACGTTTTCGCCTTCCGAGACCGACGGCGCAGCTAGAGAATTACATCCAAGCCTAACTAGCAAACGCAAACGCGTCGAGTCAAAATCAGCCGCTTATTTACAAAATAAATATCGTAAAATAGATTACGAACTTAACAAGCAAAGAATGCTTGGATTTACACATGGTTACGATACCCGTAGTAGTAGAATTACTCCAGCAATTAGGCTGCGTCGGCAATTGGAAAAGGCAAACGTTGACGATGACTAAAATATCATTTATCCAACGGAGAACAAAGGAAACATGGCGTCACCGCGAAGAGCGTTTATGCGCTCTGCACGCGGGGACCCTAGCGGAGAAAAATAGTACTTTCAAAACACCACAAGTACAGAGATTGCGTGCAGACAGCAGCACATTTTCATTTTTTGCTATATTTGCAAATAGTACGCTGGAATTTGTTGCATTCAAAATGCATAAAATAAATATAACTTAAAACTAATATGTTCCAATATGTAATGTGGAAATAGGGTAGACAATAGGACACATCGCTGAATTTTTTTAAATAAATCTTTTATTAAATATCATAAGACAATTATTACATATAACTTTACGTAAAACACGGAAAATAATAATAATAACCTCAACAGCACACTACAAGCCGACAATAAACTACATAACTTTTATCAAAATTAACATAATTAACCCATTCACAAGACGACTCGCATCATAAATCAAAACATTGTACCAACATACAATTTAAATTAGGGACGTGTAACAAAATAATAAAAGACTGTAATTAACTAAAGACAATTTAGTTAAAGACAATAAACAACATTAATTTTATCAAAATTAACATAATTAACCCATTCACAAGACGACTCACATCATAAATCAAAACATTGTACCAACATACAATTTAAATTAGGGACATGTAACAAAATAATAAAAGACTGTAATTAACTAAACACAATATACGGTTATAGCAAAACATAATATACTCATAAATTAGAATACACAATAACAATACACAGGAAACAAATAAAATAATTTGATAACACATATACACTTCACGTGACACATAAGCTTTAGAACGAAATAACATAATACCCTGAAAAGGAAAATAACATTAAACTAGGACATACTTAAGTAAATGAATCACAGATTAAAAGAATCAGCTTAATATTTTGGTAAATAAAAGAAATAATTATGTTGAAATTGATAATATTAATAGAAGTTAGTCTAATATAAGAAATTTGGATATTTTGATTAGTACTCTCCAGGATTCTGGATTAATATAGAGGAAATTTCCAGACATCTGTGATCGTAAAGTGCTCACAAATTAGAAAAAAATATATATATGTATATATACAAATATATACAATAGCGGGTTGCGATATACAACATCGCCTATTTTCGGCAGGCTAGTGCCGTGTCCAGAAATCGGCAAAGTGGGAGAGCAAAAGTATTAGACTGAAGAAGAGCTAATTTAGGTTGGGGGTTGGGTGGGGCTTACAAGCTAGGCAGCCTTCTACATAAGTTGCCCTGCGAGGTGTAGCGATTATCTTGCTAGCTAATAAGGCAAGGCTACGTTATCCTCGGCCCTTACACTACTTACATCTAGGGTGGACTTAGGTTCGTGAGGGTAAGAGATTTACATGGCTTCTGAAAACAAGAGATTAGTAGCAAACAAGATAAACTTCACATCAAGAGAGAAGTCTTAAAAGTAACCCTAACCCAAAAGGCAGAAAAAAGGGGGTTAAGTGAGGCTTAACCCTCCTGTTAAGTCACCCCCCTGAAAGGAAGAAGGCAGGCCATTTGATGAGATGCTGCTGGATCGCTGCCAGCCGACGAAAGTGATTTTATTTTAGCAGAAATTTAGCAGTACAATTCTAACAATACACAACTTTCACATCCACGTGAATCACGAGCAACTTCTAATCCAGCGACCTCTTACACAGCTAATCTTATTACCAAACTACATGACAAAGTCCCACTGACAAACCTAAAACCCCAATAACAAGTTCACCTGAGATAAATTGCAGACGTATTAATAAAGGTCCATGCTACGTTACTTAGCAACAGTTTAAGTCGCCGCCTTAAGCCTGCTGCCGAACTTCCAATTAAGGTAAGGAATTATTTCTCATTTTCAGCATTTACAAAGGCAAACTTATTATTAAGCAGTAGGATATCACTATAATTATCATTAACATCTAAATTAAACGTCGCAACCAAAACTTAAATGACGCAGTTTTTCCCATGCCTCACGCAAGATTTGCGACATGCCGCGACAGGGACGAATTACCCCTCGTCACTGTCGGCATCAGAGTTGTCATCTAGAACAAAATATTGGGTAAACCAGATTAGTATTTGTTTCGCATAAATTGGGACTACATGAAAATTTATCATATGCATGTTTAGTTTAAACTTAAATTTCGTTTAACAATGAAAAGATAGTATTACGTATTTCTCTCACACCCATAAACACAGGATGAAGGGAAATTTATGTATGTAAAGACGGGAAACTGATGTTCAAGCATATTTAAGATGCTTTGAACAGATTTTTTTCCCGTCATGATTATTATATTTTATATACAAATATACGTCGTAAATATTTTATTGTGAATGATATCTACCCCCCCCCCCATCCCCTAATAGGCTAACTTAACGAATAACTAATTAATATAATTCAGATATCGATACAGGAATATCAACAAAGTATCCTATTTACATTAGGTTGTTATATTCTATAAAACCAATAGTCCAATAGCACGGGAATTAGAAACCTTGCCACGCGCATGATGATTGGTCCAGCATATAGTCACGCTGCCGTGCTCGCTGCAGCTGTCTATTTACTTTAATTTGCAAGAAGTCTTGCAAAGGCAAACGGATAGTATCAGGTTTTCAGTTTATATTTAAAACGATAGTATCAGGTTTTGACAAATAAATATGCCAATACATGATTTATTACTATATCCTCCCCCTTTTCCGATTTTCGGAATTCCAGATATCATTTCACAAAGTTCATTATAATATACGGTTGTTATATTGAAACTGGAATAAGTGCCACGCATCATGTATTATAATTGTTTATGTTGCGAGGAGCCATAATTCACAATACTTGGCTATAGGCTACCTCGTGGGTATACACCGCATAAAATGTAAGCTAATAAGTAGCATAGCATGGCACAGATTCTCATTTTATAAATTACATTACTAGAAATAGTGCGGGCATTCACTTTCAAAAGTAGTAATTGAAGGTCCGAAGCCATATATAAAATAAATTTAGAACAATATGCAACATCATAATGTTACATCCATAATGATATAAATCATAAATAAAATAATATTTTGGTTTACATCCATAAGTAATGAATTATAAACCATAATATTATACAATTATATTTCAGTACAATTTTAATTTGGTTCAAGATTAAATACGTTAATTATGCGCTGAATAACACAGAACATCAAATTTCAGTAATTATATGTAGCATAACTTACCTATTGGCCTATCCTACAGGCCAGTACCAGACAAAATAAGAAACAATATGTTTCATTTCTGAGGAGATTTTTTTTAAATATAACTATTCATTGCTCCTGAGAACCACTTAATTATTATCGTTATTTTTTATTAATTTTTTTTAAGTCATAAAACTAAAAGTTTTCTTCCTTAATAGGACAAACTATAATAGAGATTTAATGCATATAGTTGACTATGTTTCGAAAAAGTAATGTAATTGAAATTTATCCCAAACAATATTTAACTCGTACGAATATCTTATCGAAGACCAAATTTGGGATTAATATAAGATCCAATGGAACAATATTTTTCCAACCTCAGTCAGTGATTGTACGTACTTACATATATTTAAGTTAAAAAAAAAGATAATAATAAAAAAAAATGGATTGTTTTTTCTTAAATTGTGCATAGATGCATATGAAACACATTACTTAATAGCATTTGAAGTTAAGATTAAAATAATACAATTTTCTTACCATAGTGTCCATTGTGGCATTCCGGGGAATCCCGTCTGCAGACAGCTGGACGGAGACACTGCTGCGCGCCGCTGCCGGACGCACCAATGTTGACGTCGTCGGCGGGCTCAGGGGCTCCTTCTAGAGGGGGCGGCGAGTCCTTCGACAGGGCCAACGGACATGAGGTCCGGTAGTGTCGGCCGTATATGGTCCAGAAGGCAGTCAGGAATGATGTCTATTAAGAACCCGGTCAACCCATCTTCTTCCGGCACATCATTACGGAAAACATCATCAATTTGAAATTGCGCTAGCGCCCTATGAATTTTCATATGGAGAAAGAAGATGTTCTCCGCATTGATGGCCCTCCACATATACTCCGGGAAAGCCTCGGGTTCTTCAGGGAAAGGAGGGTATGTCGTGTACCGACAATGTAAACAGGATGTGGCCGTGATTGGGCTGCAGTGAAAAAAGTGCGAGCTTAGGCACAATTGTTGGGCGATTGCGCTTTCCTCGGGTTCGACGTCATTGCGATTGGGAGTACGGCCGGTCGTGTCTAAAATTATCTCTATGTAAAAAAGTCTGAGGACATAGTCGAGGGGCTCCTCATTAGGCAGTATGGGCAAAAACGGTACCTCATTGTTATTTCGATGAGGACACTCGGCGAAAAACGCCGGGGCCTGCTCACAATATAGGTAATGGTCAAGACAGACCGAAAAAGTTATCAAATTTAAAGCTAACACTCGCAGAAAGTCCTGCATGTAGCAAGGCAAGCCCGCTCGCGCACTCCGCTCACCCTTAGGCGTGGTCTTTCTTTTTTTCTGTGGTGGGTCCATGGTGATCGAAATTGGGGAAAGGCAGAAGAACTTTTAAAGGCAACCGAACAGAGTGAAGAACACAACTTCGTGTGCGAGTTGGAAAGTTGAAATTTTACAAGTCCGAAAGTGACCTAGAAATATTAGTAACGAAACCAATGGGTGCAGAGTCAAGGGTTGACGTCACGAAAAACTGGGGGTTATCTTTTCCCAGGGACCAGCTCACCCCCTCTGCTCACCCGGTAGCCATCAACCATTGTTTACATGGCCTCGACTTGCCTTTAATTTTGAGGTCAGATTCCGGGTGGCAAACCCAAACGCCGAACCCAGAACCCTTTCAACCCGCCGATCAGTCTCGTTTTATGACCCCCCTCCCCTACCTCATCAGTAGGGAGCCTTTTCTGCTCCACCAAACTCATCAGCAACAGTAGGACACTGCGGTCAAAAGTCGGTCAATACCTACTCATCCTTGACCAGGGGAAACCCTGTTGCTGCCCGACCCATTCAAAGGACTAATATTATTGTATTTTGTATTGTGTTTTGTATTTTACCAAAATATAAGGACAACATAACTCATGTGATTCGATATCATTGTTTCAGAAACTGTACTACATACTGAGACAAAGTTGGAAAGTGTCAGAGATGGCAGAGTGGTAACAGTGGGAGAGTCACAAGAAAAACAGGATCAATCATATCTTGATCCACGGACAAAATAAAAGATAAGTGATTCAAGTGGTATGAATTACCAGTACAAACTTATGGAAAAATTATAAACCCCACCCCATCCTCTTTTGCCATAAGGAAACCGAAAAGTTGACGTTCATAACGTTGGGAAACTTAGATTTAATTGCTGGTCGTTTAGGCAGATTAAAATTGATTTTAATTGGTGCATAGCATAGAATTTAAAGTACCGTTGCTTAACGTAAGATACATTTGAAGCTTAAAATTAGTGAATATGTCACAGAACTTTCATTATGGGCATTAAGAATTAAAGGTTAATTCTAAGAAAAAATAATGTTACATATTAACTATTTGGGAACATAGTGATTACCCAGAATAGATTAGAAGTGAGGTCCGCTTGGGGCTATGAACATAACACACTAGTTCATTACAGTCTCAGCGTATCGGCACCTCACATCTTTAAGTTCTGTTGGAACATATTCACATGTACAGTTCCGGTCAAAAAAAACGCCCTCGTTATACGGAAAAAGTTGCAGGATTAATGTATGTGACTCTGAACGAAAATGTTGATATCTAAAAAACTACTGGACAGAATTGAATGAAACAAAAACTGGGTTGCTTATTATGATATCAGCTATATTTCTGTATGTGTTACATCTAATGGTAAGTAGCCAAATATAATTGGCCGAGCGAGTAACAAGAGTTGATAACTAATAATATATCTCATAAACTACTGGATAGAATTGAATAAAACAAAAACTGGATTAATTGTTATGAAATATGCTATATTTCTATACGTATGACATGAAATATTAAGCAGCAAAATATAATATGCAATAGTCTTTGTTTCATGAAAATCCTTCCATTAGTTTTTGAGATATCATCAGATATCATCAAGTTTTTCTCGCGCGGCCAATTATTTCAGCCAGTTAACGTAGTATTTAATAAGGGTAGAAATACAGTAGACAATCTAATAAGTATTTCAGTCTTTGTTTCATGAAAATCCGTTTAGTAGTTTCCGAGATAACTGTATTTCTCCATGGTCGTTATTATGACCCTCGATATAACGAAAAAAGGCGATTTTTTTTGACCGGAACTGTACATACAAAGTTGTAGAGCATACTTAAAAATCAACCGCATTATTAGGAAATATAGTTTTCTTCCAGTTGTGGGGCATACTGCAAAAACCACCATGCGATGGTCAGTTGTAGTGCATACTAAAATCTACCGAATGATGTTAAGAGTTGCGGCAATTGACTCAAACGCCGTCATTTGTTTGTAAACTTCTTAGAAAGTCTTTTTGTTACCCAGATTTTGTTACCCAAAAGTATGTGAATCGGCATTGCTATTCATGGTTTTGTCAAATGTGTCATGATACAGGATTGACAAATTTCATTTCGATATTGAGTGTGCGACATCACTCCTGAACGATATTCCAAATTAAGGTAGCAGGGAATACCGAAGATCTGCATTTTCAAACTTAAGGTAGCAGCTCCTTAACCATAATACCGCAGTAACTTACCAAGGCAGATTTATTAGAAATACTGCAATTCAGACTATAAATTACAGCAGCATTTAAAATAAAAAAAAAAATTAAAAAAAGATAGCTCAGGAAATAGCTGCAAACTAGAAAGGATTTAATAACTTTTGGTGCTTGTTAAAATTAAGTACTTTTCTGAAATTACTATAATTTCAGTAGATTAGAAAATTAAAATTCTTGTCCTAAAGTCAGCTGCTTAGTTCAAAAGGGCTGCAAATCATGTGTTATGGCATGGGTAATTTTAGCTGCTTTGGGTTTTTACAAATAGCTCGATATAGCTTTAAAAGCATCCCGACAATACACAATACTCACATGCACCATAGTGGAGGAAACGTATTAGTCATTCCGACCGGAGTTTGATAGTCGAAAGGATGGATTAATTTTCACAAATGCAAACTATACATCACTGTAATCGAATTAACAGTTCAAATTTTGTTACATAGCTATGAGTATTGATGCTCGATATGCTGGTTATTTTTTAGCAACACGAATACTACACCACACACTCTCCGAGTAAAAAGGGAACCTGTATTTCATTTGGCATTTAAGTACTAAATGGGTATAGATACAGGATTTCATGGGAATTAACAATAGCTTATCACTTATGGGTTTAAGCGTGCATAGCTTAGGGGAAATGGGACCAAAACTGTGCATTTCTACCCCCTCCCCCCTCCATATACCCAGATGTTTTGTATTTAACGTAAATTATACCTGTAAAATCTGCATGATCAGGAATCTAGTACTACGTCGCCAGACTAAAATTGTGCCAGTAGTGCTAAACTAACTTCAATACTACGTATGTTCTGAGCGAATTAGGATCGCATGCATATCGAATTTATTACAAGAAGAGTGTGATACTTTGTACTCCTATGAAATCTTGGTGCCATTAGTACGACAAAAATGCGCAGATGGTAATTTGACAACGTCAAATGATTTAATTATGACAAACTGTGAACAAATACTGGTTCATTCAAGGTTTTGGCTAAAATACAGCTAAATCGATTCAGTCACGTTTGGCATAAAGTGACATTCTTCAAAAGCATGGCAACACGCGGCAAGATTTCAAAGGAGTAAATTTTGACCTTGTAACGACATAGCCAGTAATGAGGTTTTCTCTTTTTGTATTAAGCAGGGCGAAATGAGGCCATAGTGCTGGTGGACACGAGCTAATGAGGAGAAGCCCGTAGCCTTGACCGACCTTGGCTGTGGCGTCCAACTCTCAGAAAGTAGAGCACCATTGATGGAGAGATAGTGTTCCCGCCCCCCCTCACACAAGAGGGAAAACGGATGTGTTTAAACCAAAACGACGATACGAAGCTTGTCATTTCTTTCAGCTCTTCAAATACATCATTAAATGATTCTTCGGGTTTGGTTGCTGGAATTGCGTTCTTGGGTCGTTACATGCTCGAAATATAATACATAGCAAATGGAAACTTTACAATTAATTCTTACCCAGATTAGTTTGCTCGATTAATGAGACATTTAATTACACATTACATAATCCATGTTCTGGTTCTTGCTGGGGACTTTTTCCTCAGAACGGGGTTGTTTTTCCTAGCCGCACAACATTTCGATCCAGGGCCGGTTGGTGTAAATACAGAGCTCTTACTATGATTATGTAGAGTGGCTTTTTGTTAATAAAGTATGCTGGGTTTGGAAGCTAAAATCAGGAACAATTAAAAAGGTACCGTGATTTTAGTTTGAGCAAGGGCTATGTAAGGGTTTTAATTAAGCCTAATTATACTTTATTACAGAAACAATACATCTAATTAATTATGCATGAAAGTATCTATATATCACGGAATTATTAACAAATAGACTCAATACTAATTCATACAACCAAAAGGGCTCCAGTTGATTAGAATTAAATAGGAGCTTCACCTTTTCAGAACACGAACAAGAACCAGCATTCCAAGTAAGCAGACCACCGTAAAATACCTACTGTAAGAGATAAGGATTGGCATTGCTTTACACTAGCTTATCAGCACAGCTAGTAAACGATTCAAGGAAATACTAATTGCTTGTACGAAGAGAATCCAATTAAGATAGGATTAGCATTAACGATAGAGCAGTTCCAACAATAACAATCAATCATTATTTTAACGGATGCGATCATGACAGTTCAATTAAGATAGGGACACTTAAAGGAGTGATACCGAGAATTCACTAATGTACATCCCGAACTAAACAATACGGTGATTGACAGGCACAGCGGTTCCCTAATTAAGAGAAGGACCCAGACTGTCAAGTCGTTAAAATTCTCCGTAAATCCAATCAATCAGTTAGACAAGTGATTGATGTGGCCGCGATAACAATCGCGTATAAAGCGCGACTCTGGAATGCAAGATTCATTCGGGCAGTTTCAGCGTTTCAGTATTGTTAAAATCGTTCACGCCGGTCAACATTCCTGAGGGCCGATCCAGAGTACGGACACGGGACGTAGAGCCGTCCGAGCAATGGGAAGCCAAGTGCTGTATAGGCTAATACACTGCTCGTTAGCCACAGTCAAGTTCATATAGAGATAAGTATTCATAGCATAGCTTCGGCTATAAGCAGCTTAGTACAATAATTATGTTTATTACCAGCGCACTTTAAATAATCCAAGGCCGGTTAGTATAATCTAACAATTAGGATAATTATTCCAACCATAAGTAGGTATCGTAATGCCAATCACTACGCTAATATTTTGTAATCACGTCGATCGTTACTTAATCTCTCATGATAATTCAATAGACTAGTGTGGTCACTATTATGTACACTGAGAGTGTCGAATAAAGGCCCAGTTTAACTATATTGTGTTTATCATTTACGCCTACTATTATTCCAGTGTTATTTATGTGTTCAGAGTACTGATTGAATACAACTAGCTATCCTGATAATAATGTTCTCTCTGGTCAAATGGTCACCGGAAAAGAACAATACACAAAGTTATAGAACAAAAAAATATAAAATAAACAAAAAAAATATTAATTGTAATAAAACAACAAAAAATACAAGCAAACAGTATGCAGCTAAGAGTCAAGGACAAATGCCTCTTGACTCATAAAAATGTCACAATATTGTAAATTTTTATTTTAAGTGAAAGAAAGACGAACGCAAGGGGAATTCCTTTGCAGTTCTCTTC
This sequence comes from Lithobius niger, assembly GCA_023313725.1. Taxonomy (NCBI): domain Eukaryota; kingdom Metazoa; phylum Arthropoda; class Chilopoda; order Lithobiomorpha; family Lithobiidae; genus Lithobius; species Lithobius niger. Next base: position 60,369 of record JAHWFP010251299.1, read on the forward strand.
GAAATCCCGGTGTACTAAAGGTTAAAGTTTGACGCGTTGGAACAGGAGGGATTTGAAAATTTTAAAAGGATGCAAGATCAGGGTAGTCTATTGTGGAGTGGACTAGTTTATGTAGAAAAATCATATCAGCATTTTTTCGTCTGGTAGCTAATTCAACAATATGTAAGGATCGGAGTAACACTGAATAATTTGAACTGGAAAAATGAGTTTTTTGCTGGTAGCATAAGAACTTAATGAAACGTTTTTGTAAAAACTTCAAGTCTTGGAATAGAAGACAAATTATTCCACACCACACTGCCATACTCAAGCACCGATCTAATAATTGAAAAATAAAACATAGTTAAGCATTCTTTTGAGGTAAATTTAGAGCAAGTGCGTTTAATAAAGCCTAAATTTTTTGAAGCTTTGCGAACAATGTATAACATGTGTTGCTTAAAACCAAGCTTAGAATCAAAATAAATACCTAAATCTTTTATAAGATACGAACGGTTTACTAAATTATCATTTAAATAATAATTAAACAACATTGGTGATCTGCCTAAACTAAACGAAATAATATGACACTTTGGAATATTTAATTTAAAACGATTTTTCTTACACCATGAGCATAGAACGTCAATGTCTTTTTGAAATAACTGTTTATCAAATTCATTAGCAATTAAACGATACAATTTCAAATCGGCAGCGAAAAGAAGGCATAAAGAGAATTTAATTGTAAATGGTAAATCGTTAATAAAAATAAGAAATAATAAAGGTCCTAAATGGGATCCTTGTGGCACACCTGAAGATGCAGTAAACAAGTTAGAAGAAAAGCCGTTAATTACAACTTCTTGCAGTATGTCCGTTAAGTATGATGAAAACCAGTTTAATAAGTGGCCAAAAAAGCCGCAACTACGTATTTTTTAAATTAAAATCTTATGACTAACGGAGTCGAAGGCCTTATAAAAGTCTGAATATAGCACGTCCATCTGTGTATAGTTTTCAACGGCATTCGTCAAATCGTTACTAAAAATTGTTAAATTTGTAATAGTAGACCTGCGAGGGAAAAAATCGTGTTGAGTTTGGGAAATGAATGGAGATATGAAGGGGAAAATATTTTGCACAACAATAAACACGAAAATTTTGCCAAAAATGCTTAAAAGTGCTATTGGTCTATAGTTAGAAATATCTGATTTATTACCTGTTTTAAAAATGGGTATAATTAGTCTTCGCTTCCAAAGACAAGGAAATACTCCAATGGCGAGAGACCTGCTAAAGATTTTGTGAAGTGGGACTGAAAGTTCCTTACAGCAGTTGATTATTAAAGAGGCAGGGATCCTATCGTAACCGCTTGCACAGTTTGCAGTATTGCACAGATAATGTTGCCTTGAGAAATAGAAATTAGTGGTACAGAGCGGTTATCAGGAATATTGTCATCCTCGTCAGTCTCGTCAGAATTGGTAGTATAAACAGATTTAAAATATTACGCGAATATGTTTGCAATATCACAAGGACAACTAGATGTAGAATTTTTGTAGTTCATTACAAATGGAAAACCATGATTTTTGGAGGTGCGATTCACAAAAGACAAAACATTTTTAACATTACCAGAATCCTGGATGTTTTCTTGAATTTGTTTGACAGAATTATTGAAGTCTGTTTTTTATCAACTTTTTACACTGTTTTCTAAAAGCCGAAAATATATTATAATTTTCTTTAGACGGGCATTTTTTATATGTTTTGTGGCTACGAAATTTTTTTCTGAGTAAGTTTCTTTAAATCTTTGGAATGCCAAATTGGATATTTAAAAATTTTTTGCTTATTTAATTTTTTTGTTGTTTCATTTATTGCCGCATATAATAAATCGTAGAAGAGAGAGACCATTTCATTCACACTATCGCATGAATCCAGCAAGTCCCATGGACTACGGGTTAGCAACAATTTTAAATCCTCGTAATTTGTTAAATTGAAGTTAAAGTATGTTTCATTACTTACAGGCATCGTCTTAAAATTATTTAGTAAACACAGTTCAAAATTTAATGCAGGATTGTGACGATCCTCGCAAACTAAGGGATCACCAAAATGTTGCACGCTTAAAAAAATCATAGTTGGAAAAATTAAGTCCAACAGTTTAGAATTAGCATTGCAAATAGAATTAAATTGCGTTAAGGCATTTGTTGCAGTGTTAATTAATATTGTATCTGCAGCTCCACCAGTCCAGTTGAGGGGAAACATACATTTATCTTTCTGGACCCATTCAACTATCGGTAAATTAAAATCTTCTAGAATAACTACAATATCATTGCCCCTTAGATTGGAACAAATGTTGTCGCAAAGAGTCGAAACACAATCATAATCGGCAAGTTTAGAACTGGGCGGCAGATACAATGTACAAAGGGGCATTCTTATTGAACCAATTTGAACCAACCCAAATAAATTCAATATCGATACAAAATTTAAAATACTGATAAGATGGAATAGTATTTTTTACTGCACATTATACACCACCACAACTAAATTTAGTAGAAACGTTAAGATTACAATCCTTCCTGTAAACACAATAATTTTTTTCAAACAGTTCAGTAGAAGATATTTCAGAAGTTAAGTTAGTCTCGCTTAAACAAACAAAATCAAAATCGTCAACTAAAACATTCTGCAAAAAGTAAACCAACTTTGTTTTTAGACCATTTACATTTTGATAATAGGCCAAAAAAACTGAACAATTATTAAGTAACGTATTTTTTTAGCCATTGGAAATTCTTAATTTGTTTTTATCTTTGGTTAACTCATACAATTTCTCCTCAATTCAGATTTTATCGACCACTAAAATATATTTCTTGTTAGGAAAAGAAAGTTTAGCCAACCTCAAAAGCTCTTTAGGTACGTCACGTGTCATAACAGAAAAATCTTCCGCAATCCAGTAATTAGTATCCTTCAATAGTTTGGCCTTCGCCAGAATTTCTTGTTTTTCTTTCTACAAATCAAAAAGCATAGTTGTAACCCTGCTCCTATTTGTATCATACCTTCCAATTCGATGGCATCGTACAAGTTTGGGTGACAGACCAAATTTATCAGAAAAGAAAGACATTACCTTCCTTTCAGATTACCAAGCACTAAATTACATCGTCTAGTACGATTTTCAAGTACATTTACTTTCACGGCCTGGTTTTGAAAACAGACATTTAGCTTATCAAACCTATCGTGCAAATCAGAAAGAGTTGTATCAACATTATTTTGCCAGTCTTCAATATCACTAACACTTTGTTCCACCTCCTCAAACCTTTTTCCAATTTACCCCCAAAACATCGAATTTATCATGAATTTTTTTATCCAGTGCAACGAAACGAGATTCAAATTCACTTAGCTTTTCAAGATTAAGTCCATTCCATCACTGTCCTGCTCACTAGTTAATCGAGTGTTACGTTTGGACGTCATGATCACAACAAATTGAATACAGTCAAACTACACTTTCCTTGCGGGGGCAGCAAATCAATACAACTTACAAAAAAATAAGGGTATTTTTTTACCTGCAAACCTGGAAACACAACAAGAGAAAAAAATATTAGAACATGCAAGAACGAAATTCGCCGACCCCGCACAAGGAAATAGTGACTTGAGTTGGCTGCATGCGGCGTTTTATACCCACGATGCGTAGTGGAAGCATCCAGAAAGAAGGAGTGATGATGTGTAACGCCGCTAGCACAACACGATTTAAATAAGGTTTCACTGCTGGTAGAATTTATAAACACTAGGCAAAATTCATAGGTGAAGGAAGAGCCGTAATTCCGGCAAGAATCTTCATGACAGATATAAACTGTACAATTATTAGGCTGCAAACACAAGAGGAGAAAAAATATTAGAACATGCAAGAACTAAATTCGCCGACCCCGTACAAGGAAATGTATCTTGTTAGATATATGGCCTTGAATACCGTAATGGGTAAAACCGTCTCAGGTCTCGAGGGGAAAATGTTGGAGCGGTCGCCATTCTCCTTTTTTACTGCAACCGTTTTCCTTAAACAATTGGGCTCCCGATAATCCAACACCTTACTTTAGCCCTGACAAGTTTTAACATCATTGTTATAGATTTAGACTCTTGTTGTGGGTATTAGTGTGTGCAAGACAACCATTGTTATGGGTCAAGTGTTTTGTCGTTTTTTTCTACTCTCTCCCACTCTTGTTTACTCTCCCAGGATCAAGCCGATGTTTTTTCTGCTCATGTCTGAACTTAATTTTCTGTTTCTCTGTACCGATTTTGGGCAAACTGGCGGACATTAAACATCGTACTGACCTCCTTGGCACGACTTACACGGATCACGCAGATTGGTAACCGTATCCAGTGAAGTGCAAACTCCTCCCCGTAACCCCGGACGTCCGCAGTGAATGGGAGCCGCCTCGAATGTATGCATGTATGCATTCCAAATCCATTTACTACCTGTAAGAAGTAGAAAGTTATGAGTAAATCCACGCCAATTCGCCCAATATCTCCCTATTCCAGTTACAAATCAATTGTCACGTAATTCACATGCCATTAGATCCCATTGGTACAGCATTAATAACTTTATTGCTCCGTATAGCCATGTTCGGCTTCTGTGTGAAATATATTTTGCTGTACATGCCTAAAAGGCTATCTTTGTGTGAGACATTAAACGGAAGAGGGTGATACAGTCCCCATAAGTATTGATGTCTCAATTCGTCTCTCATTACATTAATGGTTCAGTTGCTCTTGCTGTACTACGATTCACTGACCTCTATGCCCCTTTCCTCCCAGTTCTGCTCGTCTGTTATACATTAATCTACGGATGAATTGTGTAGTAGTCAGCTGTGGTGTACAACATCATAACCAAATCCCCAAATATCACATTTACGAGCCCTGCAGGCTTCGAAGTTTCAGTTTTGCAAGTCTGACACTTCTCACAGCTGCGAACGAACTCTACAATATACTTCCTCATGCCAATCCATCCCACCAATTCTTGCATCCTTTTCAGAGTTTTGAAACACTCCAAAATGGCTGCCCAATGGAGACGCATGAATTGCAACAGTTGCGTTGTGACGTAGCGACTTCGGTAAAAATGCTTTGATACATGTATTACCTTCAACCACATCATGAACGTTACGTGAAACAGAGGCTTTACATAAGATCCCGTCACACAGACAGCATCTCCCATGTTTGGGGCTATCTCCATCCACAGCTAAATGCGTTTTAGCTACATTACCTAGCGTGATGACCAAGGGTCACCAACCTGCGCCTTATGGATATCATCCAGACTTGGAAATCCGGTAGTTTTTAATTACCTTTACTCGTTCCACCTTACAATCTATGTTCAGCATGGGGCCTTTAGGTTCGTCCTTATACATCCTAGAAATTGCATCTGCCCCTTAGTTTAAGGAACCTTTCTTGTAACGGATTTCAAAATCCATTCCTAGAAGTTCAAGAATCCATCTTGCCAGTCTTCCTGAGGCTGTTTTAAGGACTTCAAGAACGACAACGCACTATGGTCTGTCTCGATCAGGAAAGGGGCGTTTTCTATGTAAGGCCAAAATTTCCTGACGGCATACATCACCGCACCCATTTCCTGCTCAGACACGCAATGTTTTTTTTCACAATCTGTCAGTTTCCTGCCAGCGAAAGCTATTGGTATGAGCCCACATCCTTCGACGTGCTGCGAGATGACGCACCCAAAACCTGCTCCCGACGCGTCCATGGAAATTTCAAAACACTTGTCCAGGTCTGGTAGTGCCAAAACACAGTTTGCTAAACTGTCTTTTAATTGTTGCACTGCGTCTGTGTGTGTTTGTGTCTACACCCAGGCGGCGTCTCCCTTTAACAACTGATAAAGACTGCTAGTTTTGACGTGAAAGTCTCTGATGTAAGCCCTATAGAAGCCCATCATTCCTAAAACGTTGGAGCGCCTTTAAGTTGCGATGCTCTGGAGAATCCTTTATCACCTGTACCTTTTCTGGTAAGGGTGACATTTCCTGGGGACGGATTCGGTGCCCAAGATAGGAAATTTCCTTTGCACAAAAGTGTGCTTTTTTAGATTTACTGCCTATCCTAGCTTATCCTAGCCTATCCAGTACATCTGCGATGTGTAATAGATGGGATTCATAATCCATTGAGTAGATTATCAAATCGTCAACATAGCACATCGTGTGGAGTACGTAGCATCCCCCACAGCCAGACCCATGACCCTCGACAATGATGCAGGCTCATTACAGAGCCCATATGGCATTTTTAAAAGTGCCATGCTCCCATATGACAACGAAAACAGGTGTACTTCTTGCTATCAGCTTCCCTTCCGATCTGAAAAAACCCTAATTTCATGTCGAGAACTGTCAACCACTTAGCTTTCCCAAGCATTGCAAATACTTGGCTAGCATTGGAGGTCTGCTGCGAGTCTTTATAGTCTTGGCATTCGCGAGCCTGTAGTCAATGTAAAATCGTTTAGCCCTCTCCTCACTCTATTTCAGGGCAAGGCAAGGTGGCACTGAGCACTCAATGACGTCATCACGAATCCATTCCAGCATTTGTCTCCTTGTTTACTGGTCGAAGTGGTAATCGAATTGGTCGTGTTCCTGGCTCCATCTCAATCTTGTGTTCGTAGAGATGTGTGCTGCCTCGTTTAGATGTTAAAACAAGTTTATATTTGTTTAAACACCTTCTAAGCTGATTTCGTGGTGTATTAGAACAGTGAGCTTCTTGGATTTTTTCCTCCAAAATTTCATCATCCCTAGCTCGCTGCTCTCTCTCCAAAGTTACATCAAGTTGCTTTAGTTGGTCAGTTTTTGTCTGCTCAACTTTAGCAAAAGGGATAGTTTCCTGCTCTTCAGAACCAATGCACCAGCCACCTTGTTTGATATCTGGTACCAGTCCGGTTTTCGCCATGAAATCTCTTCCTAGAATAACATTATCAGTAGCATTTTCCAAGATTAAAAAAGTTTACTGAGTACTGTAACCACCAGGCCACCTGATCGTCGACCTCATACCCATCACCTTGGATTTTCCCGGCCGCCAAGATAAATTGGATACAACAATCCCTGCGCCACTTCACACCCTTTGCCTGCAATGAAATGATCGTCGAGCTGGCACCTGTGCAGTGGCGGAACTACCATACCGCAAAACCCGCAATGCAGGGGGGGCCCGCGACAAAGGGGGCCCGGCCCGGCTGAGGCCACCCGTTCCACTCGAACGATCCGAAAGCAAGTAAGGAATCCAGTTTACAAACACTAAATTTAACTGAAAAAAAATTAATAGAATTGAACGTGGACTAAGTTGCATGAATAACAATTTGTAATCATGCATGCAATACGTTCACGTAACTAGTAAACACGAATTTACTAAAATTGAATGTCGTCGAGGCTTTGCGTCGACGCAGATCGTTGTGTTTTGCTGTTCACGTTCTATCATAGTCGGGAATCCCATTCTTCCTTCCGTCCCTCCCCCGTTTTTCGTTTCGCCCGCCTAAACCTAAACTCTCTAATCTGTGGTTTCGCCTCTTCGGTTGCTAAGGGAACAACTACTTCATACCGAAAGTAAAACTTTACAAAACTTGCTGGGCCGGGCGCGCCATTTGTTTGTGCATTTCTTGGCGCGATTTTATTGTGGATAAGGATAAATAAGGGAGATCCAGTCGTCAAGGGTTAAGTACAACCAGTGGCGCAGCAAAAAAAAAACGCAAACTTGCAATGATTGGCAAACATCGCAATAAATTCGGAAGAAGCAACTAAATTGGATTACAAACGAAAATGTCAAGTGTGCCGTAAAAAAAAGGTTATATGATTAAAGTTTCACTTGTTAAAATGTACACGGATAACAAAGGGAGAAGGGGAGGGGACATGAGGGGCATTTCCTCGTTGCCATGCGGGGCGGCCCCCACAAAATTTCCTCCTACAAATAAGCCCAGCTGACTGGCTTATTGTTTTTATGACTTTTGGGGGGTTTTTCTTGATTTTTGGGGTGAGACTAAGTTTCCTCTCTCACACCCAAAAAAAACGTTTTTATGACTGGTTGGCCTACTGTTGGTTCGAGAGGGAGGTGACTATGTTCACCCAGCCAATAGGCTAGGTAGTTGTAAAACAAGAAGTTGGTATCATTATCAATACCATTATCACAAAACGAACGATGAGAAACTCGTCTGCAGCATGCCAAAGTTCCCAGCCTGCTTCACCAGTATTCCAATTCCAATTTTGACTGAAATTTTAAAGTTTTTTAGGCTACAGGGGTGTTGCCACAGGAGGGGGGGGGGGAGTGAAGTAGTATAAAATGCTTCAGCTGCCGGGGCTCTGTAGTTCCGCCACTGCACCTGTGTCGACCAAAGCTAAGAATGGGTTTCCTGCAACTTTAACATTAATTAAAGGCACATTGCCACCCTTAGTTTCCTCATCTAGACCTTTGAAAAGCTGAACATTTGGTCCAAAAACACGTTTTAGCGTGCCTCTCCGAAGTCCTGCTTTTGCTCGCCAATCTTCGTTCTTTCCGGTCGTACCCTAGTTTAACCAGATTAACGACCGTTTCCCCTGTTTTTTGGCTTTTTCGGATACCTATTTGACCTGTGTCCAGTTTCCTGACAAGTCCAACGAACACCATCAAAAGGTTTCTGTTCCTTTTGTTGTTGTTCCCAGTATCTTTTGCAGCACTAGCCTTTTGTACATTTGCTGCCTTTGGGGATGCATTTGTACTACTAGTACTACTGGTACCCTGTACTGTGCCGTACCCTCTCAGGTGTAAAGTGGTCATTGATACGAGTTCTACGCCTTGAAACCTGGTTGCCGGTTGTGCACGTGTCTGGTTCACGCGAAACACCGCCTGGCAGTTGGCAGGTTGGCTTTCCTGCACTACCTGTGCGTAGCTCTGCCAAGCCAACCTTGGTTCTATCGACAGGGATGAGTCGGGCAGTGGCCGGTAGGATCTATGGGCAACCAGTAACCTACTGACCTTTACTCCTTCTCTAACTAATCTTCGAAGGGAGTCGAACCGTCTACCCTCAAGGTGCTGTCGATAATCAGAGGTGCATAGTTGCCATTATGTGCCTAATTTTATCTTAATCAGATGATTTAGGCCACAACCTGTCGAAATACCCACTGATTGTTTGGGCATAACTGGAAAAGGTTCGTCAGGTGCCTGAGTCCTTAATTCCAATTCTCGTTTTAAGTGGTCTTTAAAATTTGGACTTCAAATTCCAAATTAAAGTCTTCCACAAATGCCTCCCAAGTCCAAAAACCCTGAACCATCGTTCAGCCTCACCTTGCATGGCGAGGGGAATAATAGTTCATAACACATACGAATCTGCAAGGCCTAATGCAGAGACGTACATATCTAGCCGTTGCAAAAATTACTTGGTGATTTTTTATCGGCATGCCCCGTGTAAACTGGCATGTCTACTTTTGGAGCCGTCACCTGGAATCCTTGAAAAGGGTTCCGTGCAGAGGTGAGCTATGAAAAATCGTCGTGACTACCATAGGTTTCATCCCTATTGTCATCTGTGCGGCCAGTCCGACTGTGGGTTACTCTACCCCCAGTGTTTCTTTGCCTTTCTGGCAACTCATTGTATTCATGTTGAGGCTCGCGTCTCCTCCACATGTCTACTTCCGGTTCCTGGTGTACCGGTTGTCGCCAGTTCACATGGTTACCGCACGTAGTCTGATCCGCTCTGTCGAGGTTTGCTCCCTGTGGTTCACGGCTACGAGGATTCTGTGCTATTCTGCCTCTCTCAACAGTGCGATTTTCTGGTCTGTTGAGGGCAGAATGGTTTTGGTGACATGCCCTCCTCAAGTTCTCGTTCTGGTGAGAACCAGTTCGAGGTTGTGAGGTGACATGCGCACCATCTCGGCTAGCAATAAAACAGTTTTCCAGCTGTCTCATCATATTTTCCCAAAAGTCTTCAGGTGCTGGGCAATGTTCAGCCCAATTCCTAAAATTAGCTTGAAACGTGTCATTTCCACGCGTATTTTCCACATCTGAACGTTCAAGCATGGATGGTGATAAGCTTCTTTCTGAGCCCGAAAATTCAGGTCCAAAAAGGTCATCATCATTCCCCCAAGATCATACAAATCCTCTCCTAAGTCTTCGACTAAGGGTGCATTTCTGTTTTCCCCAGTTCTCACCCGTTTTCGTGAATTTTCCATAGCAGAATTTTTCATTGATTAAGGCGTGACAAAGAAGGTATTTTCCCTCAATTACAAGCCACGAAACTCGTAATTTTCACCGGTTGAAAATTTTTTTTTAGCATTCCCGCTTTTTGTCTTCTCTGCGAAATGCCTCTTCAGTCTGGACCCCTTCCAAGATTTATATCCACACTTACTGCACTTCAACCTAAGTCTGTTTTGTATCACACACCTAAAGTTCTTAAGATACTAGCCAAAATGATTTCAAAATGATGAGTTCTCAGTTAGCTCACCACTGGTCAATTTGACATTCTCTCGTAGCTTCAAAGTGTGCTCCTTCACTTTTTCCACTCTTACAAATATCTGTGTAGCGTTTTTATTTCACTACTCAGTGTTTTGTGTATAATCTTTATTTACTTTTCAGTAAAATGGTAACTTTATTCGAACCTTTGTTTACCATTGGGAAAGAATAAAGTGCGGATTTTCTTAAATTATGTTGAATCTACAAATCATCTCCCAGTTTAACGTTAATTACTAGCGTAAGAAATGGGGTTATCTTCTTGTCATAAATCGTGAGATTCAATGACTTCGAAAATCGACGTTTTAGGGTTGTCTGCGCACACAGCTACAGGCCGGATCCTAATCGTCCCCTTGTCCTAAATTTCCTTGCAACGAGTTTTTAATGCTCACTGCAAAGTCATTCACGACCATTTTTACTTTAATTTCAGTGCAGAAACCAAAGTGGGCTGCATTTTATTTCCCAAATCCAGTGTGGTTCAGTGTAACGGCAGATGCTACGACGGCTGAGGTGCTTGTAAAGCCCCCGACATCATTGGTTGACGAGTACTTCTTAGCATCAAGTTTTGGTGATTATTACAAATATTTACGATAATAAGCACAGCATGGGCTACAGTCCCGGCATGGGGAATGAAGCGTCGGTGTCCTAACTATAGTCCTAACATTAATGCTACCGGTAATTTCACTCCCGGGATCCTTCTACAAAAAAAATTGTTCACTGTTTACAAACATATTAACTTTGCTATTAACTTTGTCAGGGAGACTGACATTTTTGTGACTCAGAAAACTTTACTTAAGTAAAAAATAAAAGTTACAAGCTAAGAACACTATTTTTGCTTCCATTAACTAAATACTTAAATACTGTCGTGAGGGAAAATCGTACAAGTATTCAGAAGATGGGGCAAAAGACATTTAAAGCAAGAAACACACTAGGAATTACAAAGTTAATTTTGTTGTTTCGTTATAACGATAAATGAGGCCATCTACTGCTCTGATATGTCCCGTACGGATTATGCATTTGCTCAAATCTAGTCATTTTTTTTTTATCTGGGATGACTGCGATAGGAACCCTCCGTCCCATTTCAATAAACCTAGACTGCGTTAGTTGTTAGAGAATTGAATACCAGGGGTACAAAAAAATTACCAGCTCTATTTACTGTAAAACTACTCCCAGAGAATGGTTTAAGGTTACCAAACAACTTGTTTACATGTTAAATTAACACTGAAAGGTTTTAAGGTATGACCCATAACTTAAATATAATAATACAACACTGGGAGGTTTTATGGATAAAATCGCAACAACCTTTTAACGACAGAGTTAATCTTTTGGACTCAGAGGTAAGACAGACAGCTATGTTTAAAAAAAGCCATTTCGTAGTAAACTTAAAGAAGGGCCAACCGTTAACAAGTTGCAACCCCTGTAGAATATACCTAATGAATATATAATTAGTGTCGTTACAATCTCTGTAATTATTCTCCCACAAAGGGAGACGTTGATAATGACAAGGAGAGTAAAACATAGGCACTTACAATTTAGCTGTGAAGGCCAAAATGCGAATTAACTGGAAGTTGCTTTTGTTGTGGAAGTACTTCCAACAAACCACTTAAAAAATCCGCATTACACGAGAAATGCGGTTATTAATGGCTAATGTCCTAAACTGGTTAAATCGGCCCAACCCCACTTTTCTTGCAAATGATGCCGGCTGTTGTGTAGGGAGTATTTCTGATCTTAAGTGTGTACTTTTTAATGCTCGAAGTTTAAATGCCAAACTCCAGGAATTTTTTTTTGGCAACGGGAGTATAGTGTAATCATTGTTATGAAGACTTGGCTGGAGGATTCTTTGCCGGATGGGTTCATTGTTGGGCGGGGGGGGGGGGGGGGGGCGTGGCATACTTGCTGCTATCAAATCTGACATCTCATTTCTCATTGGTGATATGGCAACTGAGACAGAAGCTTTGTGTGTTGACTTCATTTCTGAAAAAAATGCGGCCTATAATTGGGTATATCCCTGATGCAAATGACGAGATCTACATCCTGAACTTGTGCTCCTTTATTCAAAATAATATCCATCCTACTTTTTCTAATGTTGTCACTGGTGATTTCAACATGGCTTCTGTTGACTGAATCGGTAATACTGCCTCCGTTAGATGCCAGGCACTCAGGGGCGTAGCGAAGCCTTAGTAAGTCGGGGGGAGGGGCGCAGGCTCAAAAAATCCGACTATGATCGAAGATTTCCCGACTTCCATCGCAAATTTTTTTTAATGCTTTAGCTCTTCGCATACTGGGGAAGCTGTGTGGCGGTGGTGGTGGGGGTGGGCAAAACATTTTCTTATTCTCCCCCACTAATTTTAATCTGCCCACCGTAGTGGCCCATTAGAAATTTTATTTCAACGTAAATGGCCAAAAAATGCATGTAATACATATATGGATATACAAAAGAAATTGTAATGTACCTTACATTGTGAGGGCAGTTTTTTGCTGGCACCTACTCAAAAGGATGTGCACTTTAAGTTTCGGAAGGGTGCTAGGCTGTAAACCTTTAGCATTAAAGATGGCGACCAAAATGGCACCCAACTATTACTCGATTTGATACCATTTGGCCTATTATGCGAGAACCGTTAGTGTTACACAAAAGCAGTTTGTATATCAGTGTTTATATCTATGGGTGGGAAAGTGGGAAAGGGCTGGTATCACAATTACCATTGAATTTTTCGCTCATTTTCAAATTTAAACTGCTCTTGTGACGGTTATAATTTAGATGAATGACTCCAATTAGGTTTATTCGTAAGGTGGGAATGTCGCCTTTGAATCAAGGGTAATGAAAAGGGTCTACCACTAATAGGGACCGAGCCACGCCCGTTTTATTAAGGGCTGGTATCACAGTTACTGTTAAATTTTTTGCTCATTTTCAACCTTAAACGGTATTAACCACAGAAAGCCAAAGGCTCAACAAGAGTTAAATAAATACAGATGCAAACCTATTTACGTTGCCTTTTGGACTTATATGTCAGGCTGACTGAGTGGGGAATCGAACCCACGACCTTTGAAACTAAAGGCCAATGTCCTACCGCTGAGCCATACTGTCACAGCCAAAAGGAAACTCTGCCTATGGACGTTTCTTGTTGGCCTTCTCAGTATGGCTCAGCGGTAGGACTTCGGCTTTTTGTGGGTCGTGGGTTCGTGGGTTGAAAACGTGAGATTCTTTAATTTATTATTACAGATGGTTTTACGTTATTTTAACGAACAACTAGCACGTTTAACTTTTACTGAATAATCTAAAGACAGCTAAGCGCCGCTGCTTTGATAAATGCAAGTTGATGTGCTGCCAACGGTAGTGCTTTTGCTATGAATGTACGTAGTGTTGTCCTTTAAAATTTAACGATTTTATTCTGATAGTGTAACTTTAACACTTAATTTAATTACTCGGTGAAAAGGCTACAAAAATTCGAAGAGGTCGTTAAAAAAATATTATGGTTCGGCCATAAATAAGATACCACCCCCCCCCCCCCCCCCCAAAAAAAAAAAGAAAAAAAATAGTAGCACGTCTACTAATAAGTTCAATTTTTTTTCCTTTTTTAAGTTTTGTCGAGTGTTAGCATTTCAAAATCGTATTTTTTTCTGGAAGTCATAACCTCAATAAAACTGAAAGAATTAAATTTGCTTACCGTACGTGCTTTGATGCCTCAAAAGGAAATTTTTTGTACCAAATGCTTTTACGGAAACGAGTTTCCAAATGACAGTTTTGATTATTAAAACTTTTTTTTTTCGGGATGGGACAATCAATTTCAGTCAGCATAAGGCTATCCAACTAGTAAGTACTCACCAAGGTGGTAATGAATACTTCGTAATAAACAAACCGTTCCTCTGCTTCCTTAGTTAGGATGACCGCTATTGTGCACGTCAGTGTGGCACCAGCTAACTGCAGATGGGGGAAGCACCGACACGATTCCCCGACAGGGGGGGCAAAGAAAATTAACGTCTTTTATTAAACTTTGTTGTACTTTGGCAAGGGGCCGGCAAAACCAGGTAGGGGTCTGCGGGAGCGTTGTGAGCTCCCCCTAGCGGGGTCCGGGAAGGTGAAGCATTATACGCTATTTGAGGGCCTATTTTGGGCTTCCCGCGACACGTTTGAAACACACTCGTTAAGCAAATTTCGGATGTTCCTCGTAAACATTCTTCAGCAAGAAAGGTAGTAAAAACCTAATTCTGACCAAATTCTGTTTTTTTTTTATTATGCATTTTTTTACAAATTAAAGTAACACTGAATAATTTAGGTTTGAAAAGTGCTGTTGCTTACGTTTCAACTTAACGGCCAACTCTTTTTACAGCATTTTCCTCCAAAATTTGTGCGGATTTTGTGTCATGTTGACTCAGTCTACCGGCTGTTCCCCGACGACAATCTCAGTTACTCCCCGACAGGGGGCAAGGCTTCCCCGACGCTTCCCCCCCCCCCCTCCCCGTGGCACCATCCCTGGTGCACGTGTCAATACGAGGTCACAGTTCGGTGAGTGAATCCTTGCCCAAGATTAGTTACGAAGTGACGATTTATAGAAAAGTTAAAGTTTGCAGAAAAGAGAAAAACGAAGCGATGACACGACTCGCGTATATTTTTCCCCCTACGAAATGTTGTTTTCTGCTCCAAAACATTTACTCAACTTAAGAATTCTCCGACTGGGAAAGAGTCAATGAGCAAAGGTGAAATGCCGAGTCGTTTTTTTTTTTCTGTGTAATAAATAATAACATGTATTGCCAAGACAGTTTAATTTCTTTGGACGAAGTTCTCGAATGGGGAGAAAAGTAAATGGACCAAGGTGAAATGCCGACCCTAATTTCATCGCGTGAACAAATAATAAAAAGTGCACGTACGACGACAGTTTAATTCTTTTCACGAATTTGCCAACTGGGAGAATGGGTGGGGGGACGGTGCAG